>ONZH01010177.1:0-118837 GCA_900303285.1 Rhinella marina | reverse complement strand
TTTCCTTCTACTACCTGTTGACATCTTTCTGCAGTTTTAGACTCTTTATGTCTTTGACGCCTTGGCGTGTTTTTGACTACTTCTCTCTGCTTGCTGATTTTGTTCCTGACGTATTCTCCTGGTTTTGACGCGGCTACCTGACTACCCATTTGGTTCTTGTTTGTCTGTCTTGTTTGTCTTCCCATCCCCCGCATTTTGTTAGTGTATTTCCAGTCTTCAGGTTGTCGGCTCAGGGGTTAGCCTGAGCGGGCAATAGGCAGGGAAAGGGGTTGGGATTAAGCTTAGGGATCACTTACCCCTTATCTGTGTATCCCAGCCCTGACAACTTACTTGTTTAATATGGATTGGATTCACACTCTGTCTGACAAAGACAAACTGACGAAGCGTTTCTTTGAAAAATGGTCCCTATTCATGCATACCTTATCTGATTCGGTCAAAGCTAAACTGATATCCCATTTTGATCAAACCACGTGGTATCTATATGAAGTACTACATGGACGCACTCCTCTACAGGTTTCCTTGAATAAATGAGGATCCCCAAGACTTTGTGTCCATTTTGGAGATTGGTTGCACAGGTCGGGGAGGGAGGGTTTGGGTGGGGTGGGGTTATAGGGGACAGATAGGCTTAGGAAAGGTTGTTAATAGGTATTTGTCTGTTAACGCTTGATATGTTTGAACATGAACACTTTGTACCTTTTCTCATGTCAATCTGCTTTGTAAATTATGTTTACTTCATGATCCCTTTGAAAAATCAATAAAAAGAAGTTTAAAAAAAAATGGTTAACGAGGGCAGTATTTGGGGAGTATTTATTTCAATAAAGGTATTTCTTACATAGTTTTCATTTTGTGAACTTCATTTCTTGCAGTGGTAGTAATGGGTGGATCTTTTCAGATGCTCCCATAACTATTACTGGGTCTTATTGTCAGCTAGCAGGTTTTTTTCCGACCCTGTGCTGACAGTAAAACCAACCCCACCCTACACTTCTATTACCCCGGTACCCAAAGCCTCAGGGGTGCCGGGAAGAGCCGGGTTGCCGACAAGGGTAAAACCATTTTATATGATGGTTTTGCTCTTGGGGCGGCTGTGGGCTGTTATTACTAGGCTGAGAAGGGGCCAAAATCCGTGGACCTTCTCACCCTGATAATGGCAGCCCACAGCTGTTGGTTAAACCTTGGCTGGTTTCTCACCCTATGTTTTAGTTTTTTTAAATTTTGGTGGAAAGGAAGGACTGGGGTCCCCTATTTTATCATAACCAACCATGGATTATCCAAATGACGCAAACCCAGCTTTTTCAAAGCAAACCCGGATCCTTTGGACACTGTGGTAATGGAGGTGGGATTTATGTCTGCTCTCGGGTGGATCCACACTACCGGCTGACAATTATACCAAGTATTACTCATGGTAGCGTCTATTAGATCTAGATGCTTCCATTACTACCACTGCAAAAAATTCTACCAAACACGAAAATGCCATTTTGTAGAAAAAAAAACAAAAACCTTTACTAAAATCAATGCTCCGCAACGATAGCCCTCTCTAACAACTGTTTTTAATTCACCCCACGTTACTCTTTCCTTTTTTTGCGAATTTGCTGTGCTACACTACAAGTTATGTGGGAAAAATACACAGATATTAGCAAGTGCTTTACAATAATAAAACTCTTGCACGAGACAGGTTGTCCGCTTTTTATAGAGTCCTCTTCCGTACTGTCCGTTTAGTCCCAAATGAAACAAAAATACTTGTCCTAACACCCCTTTGCAAACAACTGACTGGGCTGATACTACTTTTGCCATCCACCTAGGTCACTACGACTTTTAGTCATACCACATACTGCACACATGTCCGCAAATGCCCTGTGCCATAGTTTGTAATATCTGTCAAATTTTTTTTAAAGGTTTAAAGATGGATGGAGCCTCAGAACAACTACCACCTGGTGCTACCGCATCACAATCTGAAAAAGTAATTATTATAAATCTTGCACCTTTGAAGTAATATTTATTTTGTGGCACTACTGTTAGCCATAAATAGAATATAATGATTTATACTTTCTAATTTTTTTGCATAATAAATGTTCCGGTTTATCCATTATTAACACTTCAAATTTTTCTTCACTTTCTTCTTCATCTAAATAGTTGCAATGGCTGAAGATGCGACTGCAAAGTAAATATGGAAGCTCTGTTGATTCCGAACCATGTTTTCCACAAAATCCCACTCGATCACCAAACAATGAAGATAGCCTTGGGAATGAAGAGACAGGCAACAGAATAGGCACTAATGTATGGTGTAATTGTGCAAATTGTGAAGCAATGCCGACTGAAGTAAAATCAGTCTGTTGTAAAGAAGTGTCAAATATTGATCCATATTTACAAGACATAGGATGTATTATAGAACACGATTACTTTCACCAATTTTGTCAAGACCGAGGAAGGGTGGAGGTCTCGATGCGCACAATTGGTCAAGTCATGCATCCTCCCCTGGATAAAGACTTGAACAGGTATGAAAACTTCTGTTATGTACGGTTCACTATATACCGTATTTTTCGCTTTATAAGACGCACTTTTTTCCCCCAAAAGTAGGGGGAAAATTGTGGTGCGTCTTATAAAGCGAATACAAGTGAGCGCTTCCATTATGTATCAGGTGCCGGACCCCAAACAGACCTCAGATCAGACCACCCAACCCCATAAGCATAAAATAATAAACTCTCTTACCTGTCCTGCGCCATGGCTCCCCTCCGGGTCCGGCGCTCCTGTCTTCTCCGGGCCGGTGCTGCACTGTCCTGATCGCGTACAGCGTCAGGACGTGGTGCGCGCACTATGACCTGACGCTGCACGCAGTCAGGTGACAGTGCAGTGCCGGCCTTAGATGCCAGAGGAGCGCCAGACCAGGAGGGGAGCCGCGGCGCAGGACAGGTAAGAGAGTTTTATATTTTATGCTTATGGGGCTGGGTGGGCTGATCTGAGGTCTGATGGGGGCTGATTGAGGCCTAATGGGGGTAGGGTTGGCTGATCTGAGGTCTGATGGGGGTACAGTAGGCTGATATGGGGGCACAGTGGGCTGATCTGAGGTCTGATGGGGGCACAGTGGGCTGATGAGCTGATCAGAGGTCTGATGGGGGCACAGTAGGCTGATATGGGGGCACAGTGGGCTGATCTGAGGTCTGATGGGGGCATAGTAGGTTGATATGGGGGCACAGTGGGCTGATCTGAGGTCTGATGGGGCACAGTGGGTTGATATGGGGACTGATGGGCTGATCTGAGGTCTGATGGGGCACAGTGGGCTGATATGGGGGCACAGTGGGCTGATCTGAGGTCTGATGGGGGCACAGTGGGCTGATCTGAGGTCTGATGGGGGCACAGTGGGCTGATATGGGGGCTGATAGGCTGATCTGAGGTCTGATGGGGGCATAGTGGGCTGATATGGGGGCTGATGGGCTGATCTGAGGTCTGATGGGGGCACACTGGGCTGATCTGAGGTCTGATGGGGTCTGACATGGAGGGCTGATGGGGTTCTGACAGGGAGGGCTGATATGGGGGTCTGATGTGATGTCCTGAAATTTATGGGGGGGTCTGATATGAGGTGTGATGAAAAATATTTTTTTCTTACTTTTCTACTCTAAAATCTGGGGTGCGTCTTATAATCAGGTGCGTCTTATAAAGCGAAAAATACAGTAATCTTATTGTAGCTACACCATGGTGCAGGCATTTTGGGGTTTCATATAGCAATGCTTGTAAAAATCATGAAAATGTTTTTTATTGTTCACAAATGAAAGTATTCATATTTTTAATATATGTTACAAGCTACTTAGAAAAACGGCTTATCGAGGATTCACAGCCTGGATACATGGCTATCTTGGCGTTGGAAAAAGAAGACCTATTCCTTCTTGTGCTGTCACATTAAGTTTTTCCTGACCCGGACCTCGATTACTGTGGTTTTCTCATGTACAGAGAAGAGCCAGCAGAGTATCTGGCCATGGAATAGCAATGTACAGTTCAAAAAAATTTTGATTTCTCTATTGTACAAAATTTTTATTGTTCATGTTGGCCATATAAATCTAAATAAGTTAAAAATCTGTCTTTGTATGGAAAAACATTCACCTAAAACACATTTGTGTGGGATACATCACATTTTTTACATTTATTTATCTAATTACCCCTTACTTTTAGGCTAGGGCTAAATGGCGACAGTTGTCGTGCGACTTCTTGTCCCACCAATGTCGCGCGACAATTTTTTATAGATGATGGATCCAAGATGGATTTTTCTGAGACTGTCGTGTCGTAGTCGCAGCATGTTGCAGTGTGACACCATAGACTTGCATTATAAAAATTGTCGTGCGACATTGTTGCGACATCAATGTTACGCGACAACTGTCGTCGTGTAGTTGTGCACTATGTGTCACGCGACACATGTCGCCGTGTAGCCCTAGCCTTACATGGAAAGACAACATAGTTATGGTATTGGTACATAGTAGATATGACTAGTATGCACAGGTAGAAGCAAATAGTGTTTTACAAAACAAGGGGAATCGCCAATTGCAAATTGTAATGCACTACGTAAAGAATAATAGGTACTTGATTGTCGAGATACGTCAAAAGATTACACAGGTTTGATCTTTTGCACTGCAGAGTAATGTAGATGAAAGCCCAATGACAGTGATATTTTATTCCCATGCTGGACGTCGAACAATTCTAAAATAGAAATCTTGTACTTTATAATGACGATCATGTACCCATTATATTAAAATCTTCACAACCACAAATAAGTATTGTTAGAGGTTACATTACTTGAGACCTACAACATGGTAATGCTAAATGTGTGTTTTAGGGGCCATTCAGACGGCCGTAGTACTGTGGATCCGCAATACCACGGATGCTGCACGGCGTGTGTTCCGCAATTTGTGGAACACATGGCCAGGCGCGCCGTTCAAAATGCCTATTCAAAATGAATAGGACAATTTATATAATTTCGTGCTGAGCCGTGGCTCGGCAAGATCGTGTGCCGGTCATTGAAGTGAGCGGGCCCGCACCTATTCCCCAATTTTGCAAAATAGGTGCGGACCCGTTCACATGGTCGTGTGAACAGGCCCTTAGAGAAAGGACTATTTATTGGCTTTGACAATATTGCGCAAGAGATAACCTATCCTCCGTTCACGTATTCTGTTGCGATAATTCCTTCCCTCATCTCTGTAAGCTAACATTGTATGGCTGCTGAGCTTTGTTTCTCTATGGGCCTCATTCACTTCAATCTAGACCTTGTGCGCGATTAACTTATGGTCAACGCCCTTTGAAAAAATCACAAGGCCCTGGTGTTGCAATGGATTGTTGATGCCTTCTCTACATGATAATTGACTTTGGTCAAACTACCAACAATCATATACAGATGACCCATGCCTAGGATTTGTTACTAACAATGTAGTAACTGGAAACCACTTATGTAACCATAGTGCACAAGAAAAGAATAACAAATCATAGATCAAAGTAGAATATATTTTTATTCAATAATAAATATCACAAAAAGATACACAGATATTACAAAAAAGGTGTGTGTATATATATATATATATATATATATATATATATATATATATATATTAATATAATATTTTTTTTTTTAAAGGCCTCCTCCATATCCCCTCATAGCCTTTACCAATCCTCACACGATGGTTTTGGTCTTTTATTACATATATTTCAGAAAATGTCAAAGATTATGGATATAGAAACTCTGAGAAAACTCCACTATAAGCAACTTAGATTTTATTATAAGTTTCAATGGCAGGCCCATGTAAGAGAATATTGCCTTATTCAGATTCAGAGTTTTCAAAACCATAATTTTTTTTTTCTAAAATATATTTAATGGATGATCAAAAAGTGTTTTTTTTTATATAAATAAATATATATAGATATATGTAGATACTTTATTGAAATATTTTATAACACATTACTTAGAATAAAAATAATAAAACATCTGAACTTTTCCCTTCATTCACCTGTGGAAAAAAAAATTAATAAAAAAACTGCTCCAACACAGTTGCATCCCACCTATCAAATTACAAAATGAAAATTACAAAGGGATAAGACATCAAAGCATAATAAATATGTATTTTGTTTGTTTGGCGCTGTGCATGGTGCACTTTACTCCTCTGGTCAACGCACCGCTGGAATTTATTTCGGTCGGGGCAAGCCATGGGGTTTCCACGTTCTCCGCCTGGGTAAAAATGGTAGAAGTTAGTAACAAAACAGAGAGCCAGAGAGTGCCTGTGGAAAGATACATGGGAGCACGTTTCCACCTAACCATTTTCACTGCTAAAGCACCTACCGATAAGAGACCTCAAGTATCCACACGGTCACAGCACGGCTAGAGAGCAGTACTCCTCCACACAGGACTTCCAACTACAAAATATAGCACAAACAGGAGGTTCTAAGACATCCAAGGAATTTAAAAAAAGAGTACTCCCCAGATCATCTCCGTCTTCCGGTCGGGGCAAGCCATGGGGTTTCCACGTTGTCGGCCTGAGTAAAAAGGTAGATGATATTGCATAACCGTTTGACTTAGTATTTGCAAAAATCAACACAACAATTTTGCCATCACTTACCATTTAAGGTGTATTACAACTTCATGGTGGATTCCCCCTATTTCTATTCTAATTAGAAATGGATTCTGCAAAGAGAAAATCACTTCCACAAACTTTTAACAAACAACAGTTATACCAACTGAACATTCAATTATAGGAAAGCAACAGAATATCTGAACTGTATTTTTTGTAAGAACTGAAAACAAACATGACCTTTTTTTGGAGGATTGACGCTTCAATAATTATTTGTTACCAAACCGAGACCAAAGTTGTAGAAGAATGTCTTCTTTCTTTGGGCGCTCAACATTGGCAATGTTGGGTGGAAAATCAGGTGTTCGACTCCACTCTGATGTGATCTCTCCTATAGCAATTTTAAGATAGTCAGCTAAAATTTTTTCTACATGTTCAATGCTCATTGGTTGGTAAACATTCTTCACCATCCACCGCTTTTTACCCTTTGGAAGTATCAATTTGGTTCTTATGGTACCAATAGATGCTGAACTTTGGTTTTGTACTCGCACAACTGCATGACTTCTTCCAATATTCGAATTATGCGCTAAAATTGCTAGTTTAGTTCTAGCTTCCATGCCATCTATTCCAAAGTGTATCCTTTTGGTACAATATTTTAACACCAAACTGTGGAAGGCTTCTAGTGGTCCGGTATGGCAATTACGGATCAAGTGTGGAACATCACTTGTGATCTGTGGATTTTTGATGATCTCCTCCAATCTTCGATAAGTGGTGCTCTCCTTTTTCAGCCATAAAACTGATCTGTTTTCATTGGTCAATTCTTCATGGGAACATTTGTTATGGTGTTCTGCATTTTCCCACTCATGCATGTTGACTATGTGATTGAGAACAGAATTCGAACGTTCCATGAAGAAAAGTTCATTATGGTTGCATGTTTTCACACTCCACCAGAAATGGTTCACGATCTTGTCGATCCACGGTTTCAGTTCCTGTCCAGGTCTTCCATTACTTGCCTTTATCAATTTTTTTTTAATTGACTTAGCGTAATGCCAAATGTCAAACTGATGGTCAATGTCAGTGAACAACTCGCACATCAACTTTTGTATACTGACATGACGATCAGAGACAAAGACACAGACGTCAAAGCCGTTGTTAATAACTCTTTCCATCACTGTTTTAAAACCAAACTTCTCCATTGCAACCGAAGAACTGCACTGGCTTCGATGAACGACTTCAAAATCAATTATTTTTTCCGTGTACAGATCCATAACGGTATATGTACAATATTTTGCCGAGTGGCCAGGGCTATCACATTGGCCATCTCCTGCTAAACAAATCGGAACTTCATGCATTTCATTGTGAACTTTTTTCTTTCTTGCTGCCAGGCAATATCTATTGTAGGGAAAATGAAGCTGGTCTGGTATAGCTTGTGCACCTTTTGAAAGTTGAGTCCACTGCACAAGATAGACGCTGCCAAAAGGACATTCCCACTCCAAAAATGTCCTATTTTGGGCTGGGTATGCCATAGTAAAGACGAGTGCCCTCTCTTGCAACGACCTCGAATGATCAATGCACTTCCCTTTCTTTGTTTTGAAATTACTGTTAGATTGCAACCATCGGCATCCTGGCACTTCACCTGACGAAGAAGTACATCCAGGCAACTTTCATTAACTATGAATTTTGGATCATTGACCATGTCTTCTACATTTATTTCTGTAAAAGAATAATCATGGTTATTTTCCAAAATTTACTGTAAGTCAATTTGATCAGACGAGCAGTGGCTTACCATCAACGGGTCGTACGAGTTGTCCCTTGAATCCAGAATTTCCCCTTTGTCAAAATCAGCATGAGTGTGAATATTGCCAAATTCCTCCATTTCACCTGCCAACGTAAAATTTCCACTAACCTGATCATCACTGTTACCCTTATCTACTGGTTGCACCGAGTTTTCATCGTCTTTAGATAAAATTGGAGACAGAAGGCTAACAAAAGGAATGGTAAGCTACCTCTGATTGGTGGAAAATTGACCTCTCGGCAAAGGTGTAGATTCAGTGACTAGGTCAGAAATGTGTCATACTGGGGATTGTTCTTCCATAAGGACATCATTTGAGTCTCGAAATATAATTATAGAATTGGTGAGGTCGTAATCTGTCTGCGTTGAGGCATCGGTGAACTGTGACCTGGGACTTTGAACGGTATCTGGAAAATGTGGAATTTCTGGGCAGGAAACAGATTCTGTTTGCCCACTTGACTCTGTATTTATGGATGATTCAGAAGACAAAGCTCTTTTATTAGCCTCGGGCACACTTAGATTATCCTGTCATTTTCTCTTGAAAGCTTTGGCTTTAGTTAAATCTTCTGAAACTTTTCTGTCAGAATCTAGGAAATTGAGGAATATGGTTGGGATGGCGTTTGGACGAAGTACACGCCCACCGGCATTGACAATGAAGCTGTCCTCTGTAAAATGTAATGAACAAAGTCTATACTTATTGTAATTTTTTCGCTTCATTGTAATAATATCTTTGGCAAGGGCATTTACTTCGTCTCCTGCTGGAAATAACTGTGACAACCATTCTACAACTCTTTCTGGAAAGGAATGCAATTCTATTTCGTGGCCATTGTGGGAACGGCCAGGCAAGAAAAAGCAGTCCTTTACCCAACAAGTTGGTGGCATTTTCCCAATTCCTGTGAAGAAAAGAAAAGAAAGTTATTTTTAAGAAATACATATTGAGTGTATACATTGTGTAAAGAAAAGATAACTCACCAGAAAGGGTGTCCAAACAAATCAACTTTGTATCGTAGAAATGTAGAACTTTAAAATAACGCATTCCAACAGGGAATAGTGGTTTGGAACTCCAAAACTTTGATAGTCTTCTTTTTTCTTCCATTGTTGAACCTTGGATTCAAACTTTTATGTCCAATACTTACCTAATTTTGTTACTTACCATATAGGGTGTTCAAACATATAAACAGTGTAACGTTGCACCGTTGAACATGCAAATAACCTATTCCAACCATGAATAGGGTTTTTGAAAGCCGAAACTTCGGTAAACATCTTTCTTCTTCCATCGATGAACATTGGATTCAAACTTACCAGTCCAGTAGGTACCCAAAAATCCTTACTGCAAAATGCCTATAGATTATTAAACAAAATTCAATAATTAACAAAAAATTCTATTTAAATCGGTCATTAATTTAGTAAACAAATATAAAATATAAAAACTATGACCGTACCTCTTTATGGTACAGTAAAACGTTGATCCACAATATTTGACACTAATATAGTTGGAGATCCTAATACAAAATAATACGATATTTTAAAAAAATAAAAATTCACATTAATTGATAAATGGACAAAATAGCTCACAAATAAATTTTGTCGATTATAGGACAATTTTCAAAAAACATATATCAATCATCATATTTATGTGTACATGTTGATACATATTTCATTTTAATCTTGTCAATTTTAATGTTTTATAAATATAGTGGCCTTTTTGTATTGTTTATTTTAATTTTAATTTATTGGCACGGAGGGGCACTGTGACAATATGTCACTGCTCATAACGCTGTTCTCCAGGTTTGGTTGGTATCGATTAAAACTGTGACAATATTATGCTGAATGCCAGGGTCTCTTAAAATTACATGTTATCCCAAGGTTTATGCATTCCTTTGTGAGTTGTTGAAATATTACAAACTATGGCACAGGGCATTTGCGGGCATGTGTGCAGTATGTGGTATGACTAAAAGCCGTAGTGACCTAGGTGGATGGCAAAAGTAGTATCAGCCCAGTCAGTTGTTTGCAAAGGGGTGTTAGGACAAGTATTTTTGTTTCATTTGGGACTAAACGGACAGTACGGAAGAGGACTCTATAAAAAACGGACAACCTGTCTCGCGCAAGAGTTTTATTATTGTAAAGCACTTGCTAATATCTGTGTATTTTTCCCACATAACTTGTAGTGTAGCACAACAAATACGCAAAGAAAGGAAAGAGTAATGTGGGGTGAATTAAAAACAGTTGTTAGAGAGGGCTATCGTTGCAGAGCATTGATTTCAGTAAAGGTTTTTTTTTTCTACAAAATGGCATTTTGGTACAATTTTTTGCAGTGGTAGTAATGGAAGCATCTAGATCTAATAGATGCTACCATGAGTAATACTTGGTATAATTGTCAGCCGGCAGTATGGATCCACCCGAGAGCAGACATAAACCCCACCTCCATTACCACAGTGTCCAAAGGATCCGGGTTTGCTTTGAAAAAGCTGGGTTTGCATCATTTGGATAATCCATGGCTGGTTATGATATAATGGGGGACCCCAGTCCTTCCTTCTCAGCCTAGTAATAACAGCCTGCAGCTGCCTCAAGAGCAGAACCATCATATAAAATGGTTTTACCCTTGTTGGCAACCCGGCTCTTCCCGGCACCCCTGAGGCTTTGGGTACCGGGGTAATAGAAGTGTAGGGTGGGGTTGGTTTTACTGTCAGCACAGGGTCGGAAAAAAAACCTGCTGGCTGACAATAAGACCCAGTAATAGTTATGGGAGCATCTGAAAAGATCCACCCATTACTACCGCTGCAAGAAATGAAGTTCACAAAATGAAAACCATGTAAGAAATACCTTTATTGAAATAAATACTCCCCAACTACTGCCCTCATTAACCATTTTAATCAATAAATTCCACGTGACTCTTCAGCGATTCTGTTGTGCGTCAAGATCCAGCCTAAGAAAAAATAAGATGATAACAATGAAAATTCAATGTATTCCATTGCTAAAGACAGTGAGACAGCTTCTTTAGCGTACTTTGAACAAATTTCTTTTTTTTTCTTACCACAGATTAACATGAAGTCCCCCATAGCGGCCTTGGCTTGAGTAATATTTCCCACAGTGGCCCATGATGTCTACCATTGAGGTTTGGGGGTGTAATACTGACCTATAATAACCCCCATCATGCCCGTTATCTGAGGGGGTTTGTGGTGCTAATATTATAACCCCCATCATTTTCGTTGTCTGAGGGGTTTGTGGTGCATGGTATAATAACTCCCATCATGCTCGTCGTCTGAGGGGTTTGTGGTGCTCATATTATAACCCCCAGCATGCTCGTTGTCTGAGGGGTTTGTGGTGCTCATATTATAACCCCCAGCATGCTCGTTGTCTGAGGGGTTTGTGGTGCTCATATTATAACCCCCATCATGCTCGTTGTCTAAGGGGTTTGTGGTGCTCATATTATAACCCCTATCATGCTCATTGTCTGAGGGGTTTGTGGTGCTCATATTATAACCCCCAGCGTGCTTGTTGTCTGAGGGGTTTGTTGTGCTCATATTATAACCCCCAGCATGCTCGTTGTCTAAGGGGTTTGTGGTGCTCATATTATAACCCCCACCATGCTCGTTGTCTAAGGGGTTTGTGGTGCTCATATTATAACCCCCATCATGCTCGTTGTCTGAGGGGTTTGTGGTGCTCATAATATAACCTCCATCATGCTCGTTGTCTGAAGGGTTTGTGGTGCTCATATTATAACACCCATCATGCTCGTTGTCTGAGGGGTTTGTGGTGCTCATATAATAACCCCCATCATTCTCGTTGTCTGAAGGGTTTGTGGTGCTCATATTATAACACCCATCATGCTCGTTGTCTGAGGGGTTTGTGGTGCTCATATTATAACCCCCATCATGCTCGTTGTCTAAGGGGTTTGTGGTGCTCATATTATAACCCCCATCATGCTCATTGTCTAAGGGGTTTGTGGTGTTCATATTATAACCCCCATCATGCTCGTTGTCTAGGGGGAGTATTCATACACATTGCCCACCATGCTCGTTTTCTAGGGGTGAGATTATACTTACCTACATGCTGACACTGCTCCTTCCTCTTCTGACATTGCTCCTGCTGCTGCTGGTCCTTCTCGCGATCCTCTGATGCTGCGATGCTCTCCAGTTGGGCTTCCAATATGGCGCCCATTCTGGAAGTACTGGGTTCTCAAGTTCTTGCGAATCTCGCGAGAACTTGAGCTCCTTCTCCCCGGCTGTGAGCGGTCCACTCTGATTGGATAACGCTCAAAGCCAGGGAGAAGGAAACGCCCACTGAGGAACAGGGAGTCTCCTCCTCCCTGTTCCGATACTAATAATAAACATAATCTGCGCCAAACAAAACGGGGGGCCCTGTGGATGAACAGGGGGCTCATTTGAAAAAAAAACAGAGAGGACATCACTGGGGGCCACCCTATAAGGTACATACTTTAGTTTTTATTTCAAAAAGTGGTGAAAGGTCCTCTTTAAACACACAAACACATAGATGACACTTTACCCTGCTTGTCTGAAGGACCTTGATCAGGTGACTGTGACATCACCAAAGGTTCTACATGTTTCTTTTGTAAACCCTATGTAGAGCTTGTAGCCCCACCCACTCTCCAGTCCTCCGCTCACTGCTGGATTGCTGGGGGGAGGGTTTTGCTGCTGGCTCTGGAGGAGAGGCATCTAGTGCAGGAGAATGAACTACACATGAACACGCTGCCTGGAGTAGACCAAAGAGGAGGGGTGAGTACAGCGCTGGCAGCGCTTCTCTCCCCCTCTTCCTGCAGGCTAGTGAGCACTTCCAGTATGGAAGCGCTCACTAGTTTTCACTTTATAAGATGCACTGCATCTTATAAAGCGAAAAATAGGTAATTAGCAGAGCACTTCTGGCAAGGGGGGCCCTGTGGGCCCCCCTGACTTAGGGGCCTGGTCGCAGCTGCGACCTCTGCGACCCATATAGCTGCGCCAATGTATTTGTCCCAAACAGTGAATGCTGTAATGGAAAAAAAAATCTAAATGACCGATTCACCATTTTTATTTATTTTATTTTTTTTGTTGCTTCACTTCCCCAAAAAATTGAATAAAAAGTGATCAAAAACACTCCAAAATGGTATTAATAACAACTACAGATGGATCTACAAAAAGCAGCCCTTACAGAGCTCCATAGACATATGGACATTAGAAACATAAAGATGTTTTAATTTTTAAGTATTAAAAACTTAATACTTAAACTTAAATAAATAAATAAATGTTATAGCTATGTCTATGGAGCTCTGTGAGGGTTGCTTTTTTTTGCCGGTTGATCTGTAGTTGTTATTGATACCATTTTGGAGTGTTTTTTTTCAGTATTAAAGCACAAGAAAAACTATACAAATGTGGTATCGTTGTAATCACACTGATCCAGAGAATGAAGGTAACAGGTCAGTTTTACCGCACATGGAAAGCCGCAAAAACAAAACCCATAAAAGTGTGGCGGAAATTCGTTTTTTTCCAATTCCACCCCATTTCTAATTTTTCACAGCTTCCCACTACATTGTCTACAACATTAATTGATGCCATTAGAAAGTACTACTTGTCCTGCAAAAAAACAAGCCCTCGTACAACAATGTTAATGGAAAAACAAAAAAGTTAAACGGAAAATCCTCCTGGGCTGAAAGATTTAAATCAGGTTTTCCTACTTTGCTTAATGTTACCAAGTCCCATTTTTATATAGAAATATGATCATAAACTATGGACCGAAGAACTGCCAGTCCTACATTTGAACTAATGTCCTTAGATGTAAAAATGGTGCAAAATAGTTCCAGGAGTGCACAGCTAATATTCTGAACTGACACCAGCAGTATGAGATTGTTGATTATTATCTTCCCTTTCTCGACTTCTGCTTTGCCTACCCTTCTGTTGTTCCTCTCCTGTACATGTGCTACTGTACCTCTGCCTATTGTAGCACTTGCTGTATGTAATCAGCAGCTATACATAGCATGCCAAAAGCTCCTTACAACAGAGAAACCTCTTACCAGTCACTTTCCACAAATGGTACAAGCAAAGGGTCTTAATGAAAATCCCTCAGTGGTATTTAATGCTAACTCCTGCAGTTGGAGTCTCTGTCACAGTTCCTGTGGTGAGAAGAAAAGGAGCTAGGAGAACGCAGAGAGAGGAGAAGTCTTTGGTCCTTTGACCTCTGTCCCTGCAGACAGAGAATAGCTATTGTCTGAGGCAGCCATGTGTGACTTGGGAGGACTAGATAATCTGATAGCTAACACAGCTTACTTGCAGGCCAGAAAAAGTAGTGAGGGAGATTTGAAAGAGTTACAGAAGAGACGAAAGAGTTTGTCGCTACCTCCCAAGGATGCTTGTCGCAACGAAATTAAAGATTCTGTTCCCCTGGACTATCATAGTATCTGTGAAGAGCAACCAATTGGCCGAAGACTATTCAGAGACTTCCTAGCCACAGTGCCTGAGTATCTGCTGGCCGAAACCTTCTTGGATGAAATCGCTGACTGGGAACTGGAGGAGGACTCAAACAAGGATAAACTGGCACAGAATTTGGTTAGCCAAAGATTCAAAGATAATGCTGAGGGCCAGTTGCCTTTTATAAGTGCAGATCTTATTAAAAAAGTCCAGCAGGCACAACTCAGTGAGCTTCCACCATTGCTTCAGCTTGCTAAGGAGGAGGTAAATAACTACCTAAAGGAGGCTCCATTCCAGGACTACCAGAACAGCGTCTTCTATGATCGATTCCTCCAGTGGAAGGCCTTTGAAAGGCAACCGATTACTCACAAATACTTTTATGAATTCAGAGTGCTGGGAAAAGGTGGCTTTGGAGAGGTATGAGCACTTTACATGGTTCTAGCTTAAGGATACATTAAATACTTTTTGTAATGCTATTTTGAAGCATCTAACCCATTAGAAACACTGTAACTGGCCATATATGCACTGATAATTGGGTTCATATGACTGATTGTGATTATGCTGGTAACCAACAGATCTATATGGTGACTATATGGGGAGGTTTTGCTTAGTGCCCTAAATTTCTCATAAACACCAATAAAATTCCAAACTGTCTGCGATCTTGGGCGCAAATGTCATATGGAGGAGCATTGTTGGTTTACCCGTTACAGCTAGCTCAATGAATCGGGCATGTCGGGTATGTCCATGGGGTGGATGTGTCATATACATGCTAGCAACCATTGACCCATCATGAAGCATCAACTTCAAATCTAAATGTCAATGCAGTTTGAATTAGATGTTTAGAGACCTATCCTTTTAATAAAGTTATTAAATTCTATAAAGGTCATTTAATGGTAAATATTCTAGTTATAGATTGACTATATGTGACCTGTCAGTGGTAAATATAGGCTTATTTCTTGTCTCCAAATGATTTGAGGTTAGGTTGTCCTTCACCATCCAGACTATTGAGATGGGCACAGATATTGGTTAGCTACTGTAAGCAGAGTGAGACCGTAAGTTAATTGGAGCCTTCATGTCATTTCCAAGGTCCGGCTCCTTGATCAACCTATAGAGAGAACCTACTCTTCGTATTACTCTGTAGATGCATATGCACAAAGGGCAGGGTTGCCAACCAGAATTTTTAGTTTTTCTGGACAACTTATACCAAAATCATGGACAACAAAGATACGGACAAATTGGAAAACCATAACTAATGATAAATATTATGAGTAATACATGTCTATAGCTCAATATACTGATAAGAACTTATTACTATGAACTGTAAAATGATGATAATTACCACCAAAATTATCTAATCAAGTACCACTAACCTAAAAAAAAATCAGACACATCTGCTTTTTTTTTTTACGAACGCAGGAAAAAGTTATCTATTTTCACAGAAATTTCTGGACAGTTGGCAACCCTGATAGATTTATTATCTCCCTTGCATCAGATAAGTGGCCTTAAAAAGTTGTAAGCTATGTGTTCGTAACTTTTTAAATGTAACTTTTTGAGAGAAAAAAGTTGCAAGTGCAACTTTTCGTAGATTTGTTTAGGTGCCCGGACTGCCAGTAGATGCGCCTAATTTATGACGACTCCTGAGCCTCATCATAAATTAGGTGCATCCTCCAGCAGTGCAGGGATTATAAAGACCAGCACAGAAAGTGTCAGTCTTCATAAGTCTCTCCCAAAGTGTGGAAAAATAGATCATGGAAGGAGCGTTAGTATCTCGATGGGCCTGCACACACAAAGCATGTTTTTCCAACACGTTTTAATACTAATTAATAAGGGAGGTTCATATTTAAACATCTTCTGAGATGTCACTGACACTTCCTTAATTTTCTGACTGAAGATCTTTGTTGTCGTCAGGATCTCTCATTGCAGTTCTATTATAGTGAATGGAAACTTGGGTGACATATGGTGGAGGGACATGGTGCTTGGGGCACACTATGAAGGTCACAGAGCACAGATCCTTACCGGTTACATCTAATTTTGTGCTGGTTTGGGTTTTTATCTTTATTTAACCCCTTAAGTACCGGCCCCATTTTTGCTTTTGCATTTTCTTTTTCTTCCCCAGGTTCCAATAGTCGTAACTTTTTTTGATTTTTCAGTTCACATAGCCATAAGTAGGCTTATTTTTTTGCGGGACAGTATGTATTTTTAATGGTACCATTTAATTTAGCATGTCTTTTATTAGAAAACTGAAAAAAGTTCATTGTGGGGATGGACCTCAGAGAAGGGAATGAAAGGTATGCTTTTTATCAGTGTTAAGAGCCCTACCTGGTTGTATGACTATTAGGGTATGCTGGAACCAGGTGACAGAGCCTCTTTAAATGTCGGAGGTGCGATCACGCACCCGTTCCATACGTGGCTGGGTGCTGGCTGTATGATACAGCCGTCACCGGCCACGTATGGAAGGGCCTGCTGCAGAGGCCCGCTCCATACTTCTACATCACCGTTATGTATGGGTACGTCACAGTGGTTGACCGGGTTAAACCGTTGACAGTAAACAGTGAAGGGCAAACATGCAACCCATCCATGCAATTTTTTTATGATTGCAGTTTTACTCGTTTTGGGCTAAAAATATTTTTTTCAATTGGTATTTATAAAAATTTTCATCAGTTTAAGCACAATTTTTTGTTTTTACTATAAAAGATAAAGAAGAACAATCCAGCAGATGTATGTGTATATTTTGTATAAAATCCTAAATTTTAATCAAAGTCCAATATTTAGTGCATACAAATCCAAGCATGGAACCTGAGCTGCCTACTTCATAGCCTGATTAAGAGTTGTATGTGAAACATGTAAACCAGGCTGCCCAGGGTCCAATCTTGCCACCATAAATTATGTTGTCAAGCTTTGTCTCCAGGCTTGTCCGTCCATGTGTGGACGCCATATGTGAGGATTGTTGAGAAGGCATTTAGCCGTTTTGCCATTTTTCTTCAACATCTACTCTTCACCTGTATAACAGAGATAAGGCTGTGAAATGACACACATTTCTGTTTCCATCATTCTTAGCAGATAACACATTAGTATAATAGAAATCAGGAAGTATAGGCTGATGAGTCTTCGGGCGAACCACTGACCTTTGACTCAATCAATATCTGGTCAATACGAGCTGTTGGGAATAGTGGGATTGTGGCTACATGATAACCATCATTGAACAATGTGACAGTACAAAAGTCTAGAATATAGTGAACTATAATATTCATAATCGAAGCTCAACTCATAAAGTCCCATAAGCAATATACTCTAGGCACCATCATG
Source organism: Rhinella marina (assembly GCA_900303285.1). Taxonomy (NCBI): domain Eukaryota; kingdom Metazoa; phylum Chordata; class Amphibia; order Anura; family Bufonidae; genus Rhinella; species Rhinella marina. The sequence continues at coordinate 100,802 of ONZH01010177.1, read as the reverse complement.
TCAGCCTAATTAATATATATGTATATATATGAGAACTCTGATATCTGGCTTCATGTCTAGATGATGTGTGGTTAGCTCCAGCTTCTCAATCCTGATGATGACAGGATAAATCTTTCACTGTTAATAATCCATTTCAATCTGTCTCAGTAGAAGACTATTAATGGTTCTCTGGATTTGTGTGCCTATATAGTCTCATATACAAGGGATTACCCGACTTAGTCACTTACGTTGAAATCCATTTTTTTTACAGCATATCTCATTGCTTAGCTCATGTAGATACTTTCTTTGGTTGGTTTTGGAACCCAAAGTCGTAGTGCAGGAACAATGCTAAACAATAAGCGACCGGTTACTTTTCATCCTTATTTTAGCATTGGGTAGTATGAAATCATATAGTCTGTCACATAACCTTAAAGGCACTAAGGTGTGGCTGAATTAATTGATCATTAGTTTGATGACCGCTCCATTAGTGAGGATCCTATGTGGGTTTCTAGTCCTACTTGAAATCTGTTGCTAAGAATTGACAGAGAAGTGGCATGGCCCAAGGTGAACGATTTCTCCTTGGAATTACTCTACATCAATGCAATTAGGAAAGACTTGAAACCTGACATCCCCTCTACCTTCACTAATTCCTGATAATCCTCTGTATATAGTGAAGACACCCTGCTGTGAAAAGAAGCATTTCTTCTGGTAATTACCAGGGTGAAGAGGTGACCACATCCAAACTGCACAATTATACCAACCTGTTAAGTTTTAGATGGGCTGCCTGACAAAAACACAGATTAGGGTACTGGGGTCACAAACAAGCTTGTGAGGACACTCTTAATTTGGTGGTAGACAGGGAGAATTAAGAATGGACTGTTCCAGTATTTGAGCCTTCTTCCTAAAACCTCATACATACACTAGGTTTACTCTAAATAATAGACCCATTCCTCTCCTTTGCAGCTAAAGCCTCCCTTTGGGACGTACAGTACAGGTATATTGATACGGTTCCCCATTGATATTTCGATACGGTTCCCCATAAAGAGGTGGTAAAGAAGTTATCAAACATTGGACTTAACCCCTGGATAGTTCAGTGGATCTGCAGTTGGCTGAAGGACAGATACCAGAGGGTTGTTGTTAATGGAGTGTATATTGAGCAGAGGCTGGTTACAAGTGGGGTGCCACAAGGATCTGTTCTGGGTCCTGTTCTGTTTAACATGTTTGTAAGTGACATAAGGGACGGCTTGGTAGGGAAGGTTTGCTTGTTTGCTGATGACACAAAAGTGTGTAATAGGGTTGATGTTCCAGGAGGTGTCTGTAATATGGAGAATGATTTATCTTTATTAGATAAATGGTCAAAACAATGGAAACTGCAGTTCAATGTTTCCAAGTGTAAAATAATGCACTTGGGGAGAAGAAACCCTCTATCTGAGTATCGTATTGGCAGTTCTGTGTTAACAAAGACTTCAGAAGAGAAGGATTTGGGGGTAGTCATCTCTGACAGCCTCAAAATGAGTAACCAATGCAACCAGGCGGTAGGGAAAGCAAATCGTATGCTTGGCTGCATAGCTAGAGGTATAACAAGCAGAAAGAGGGAGATTGTGATCCTTCTGTATAGAGCTCTAGTGAGACCACATCTGCAATACTGTGTTCAATTCTGGAGACCTCACCTGCAAAAGGATATTGCTAAAATAGAACGGGTCCAAAGAGCTACAAAAATGGTGGAAGGTCTAAAGCATAGAACTTGTCAAGAAAGACTCAGAGTTCTTAATATGTATAGTCTGGAGGAAAGAAGAGAAATGGGGGACATGATTGAAACCTTTAAATATGTTAAAGGACTGAATAAAGTTCATGAGGGAAGGGTTATTTAATAAGAAACAGAACACAAGAACACGGGGGCACAATCTGAGGTTAGTTGGGGGAAAATCAAGAACAACATTAGAAAATATTATTTCACTGAAAGAGTAGTAGAAACTTGAAACAAACTTCCAGCAGAGGTGGTTGATAAATCCACAGTAACTGAATTTAAACATGCCTGGGATAGATAAACATGTATCTATCCTAAGAGAGCAATAAAAGGATAATAAAAGGGCAGACTAGATGGACCAGGTGGTCTTTTTCTGCCGTCAATCTTCTATGTTTCTATGTTTTTATTGATCATTTTATAGGCAGTACTAAAGATTCATGGGCAAAAGTATTGAAACGTGATACCTACCTGAAATATTTGACCACATCCATATGACAGCAGAGGAAGAACAAAGATTACCAATACTAATTGGATAATAATAAGACAACTGCTACTTGTACTTCTTTCTACTATATGTTGGAGATGGGGAGCAGATTTATGGGTGGGAGGTTCCACTGCAGCTGCCTGCCAAGATGCACCAAGTCCCTGCATTTTAGGACCACAATATATCTCCTTGAATGCCTAAGTTTGTAAAGTGAATGCACAGGAACGGTACGTTCAAGAACTTGGTGTCTTTCTGGTCATCTTACTGTAACTGGGAACAAGTTACTGTAGCCATAGATGACTATTTTGTATTTTTTAGGGATTTTCTTGTTGTAAGGCTTTTCATGTTTTTTTTTAGGACTTTTACAGTTACCTGTATAAACATTTAGTTATCCTCTCCTCCATCCTCCACTTCATGCATGTGAGCAGAGGCGTAGCTAGAGGTTCAGCACAGGGGGGGCGAAACATACTTGAGTGGGCCCCCCACTTATTGGCTTCCCAAACGCACGTTTCCAACTTCACAGGCACATACTACTAGTTGTGGTTATAATATTGTATTAGAAAGATGACTGTATAAACTGCAAGATCGTCTATGCTGCTAAGTACAGTACAATAGACTTTCTACATACCCTAGTCTAAATACTCTACCACATAATGCAGTACAATATAGGAGTAATAGGAGTAAAAAACAAGGGGACTCCTATGTTAAAGGAAACATGTCCCCAGTTTTTACATCACTCCCCTGCCCCCATCAGACCTCAGATCAGCTTAATGTGCCCCCATCAGACCTCAGATCAGCGTATTGTGCCCCCATCAGACCTCAGAGATCAGCTTAACGTGCCCCCATCAGACCTCAGATCAGCGTATTGTGCCCCCATCAGACCTTAGATCAGCGCGTATTGTGCCCCATCAGACCTCAGATCAGCGTATTGTGCCCCATCATCAGACCTCAGATCAGCGTATTGTGCCCCCATCAGACCTCAGATCAGCTTAATGTGCCCCCCATCAGACCTCAGATCAGCGTATTGTGCCCCCATCAGACCTCAGATCAGCAGAATGTGCCCCCATCAGACCTCAGATTCAGCCTACTGTGCCCCATCAGACCTCAGATCAGCATACTGTGTCCCCATCAGACCTCAGATCAGCGTATTGTGCCCCCATCAGACCTCAGATCAGCATATTGTGCCATCCCATCAGACCTCACGATCAGCAGAATGTGCCCCCATCAGACCTCAGATCAGCGTATTGTGCCCCCATCAGACCTCAGATCAGCGTACTGTGTCCACATCAGACCTCAGATCAGTGTATTTGTGCCCCATCAGACCTCAGATCAGCATATTGTGCCCCCATCAGACCTCAGATCAGCCCTCAGATCAATGTGCCCCCATCAGACCTCAGATCAGTGTATTGTGCCCCCATCAGACCTCAGAGATCAGCATCATTGTGCCCCCATCAGACCTCAGATCAGCCTCAGCAATGTGCCCCCATCAGACCTCAGATCAGCGTCATTGTGCCCCCATCAGACCTCAGATCAGCGTATTGTGCCCCCATCAGACCTCAGATCAGCAGGTATTGTGCCCCCATCAGACCTCAGATCAGCCCTATTGTGCCCCCATCAGACCTCAGATCAGCCATATTGTGCCCCATCAGAACCTCAGATCAGCCTTACTGTGCCCCCATCAGACCTCAGATCAGCGTATTGTGCCCCCCATCAGACCTCAGATCAGCCTATTGTGCCCCATCAAACCTCAGATCAGCCTATTGTGCCCCCCATCAGACCTCAGATCAGCGTATGTGGCCCCCATCAGACCTCAGATCAGCGTATTGTGCCCATCAGACTCTCAGCATCAGACCTATCGTCCTCATCAGTACCTCAGTATCAGCGTGATCGTGCCCCCATATCAGCAGATCAGCTAGTCAGATCATGTGGTCACATCAAATCAGCAGTATTGTGCCCTCCCATCAGACCTCAGATCAGGCCTGCTATTGCTGCCCCCATCAGACTCAGATCAGCGTATTGTGCCCCCATGCTCAAACCTCAGATCAGCGTATCGTGCCCCCATCAGACCTCAGATCAGCTTAATGTGCCCCCATCAGACCTCAGATCAGCTTAATGTGCCCCCATCAGACCTCTTCTCATGTAGATTTGACTCTTTTCCAGGCATAGTCTGCAATGATTGTGATGTTGGTTCTCGGCAACCACTTACTTTTAATTTATACATGACAGACCGCTGAAATCAACTCACCTGTCTCTACTTTATTCTGCCGTTAAAATGGGCAGCATAAAGTTGGCATGGGAAGTCATGTAGATATCATACACATAAACCTCTGTGTTCTAACTCATTTGTTGTTTGCTGCAGGTATGTGCCATCCAAGTGAAGAACACAGGACAGATGTATGCATGTAAAAAATTGGACAAGAAGCGTCTTAAGAAAAAGAATGGGGAGAAGATGGCTTTATTGGAAAAGGAGATCCTGGAGAAAATTAACAGCCCCTTCATTGTCTCTCTGGCCTATGCATACGAAACTAAAAGCCACCTGTGCCTAGTGATGACCCTCATGAATGGAGGAGACCTCAAATTTCATATCTATAACATTGGAGAAAAGGGGCTGGAGATGAAAAGAGTGATATTTTACAGTGCTCAGATTAGCTGTGGGCTTTTGCACCTTCATTCTATTAAGATCCTCTACAGGGACATGAAGCCAGAAAATGTTCTTCTGGATGACAATGGCAACTGTCGGTTGTCTGATTTAGGACTTGCGGTTAAAGTAAAGGAAGGAAAGCCCATCACAAACAGGGTAAGTAGCACTTTGTCCAATGACTGCTGACATCCCATGGTGAAGGAGAAGAAGTGACCGAGCTATTTTACCTTGTATTATAAGAGCAAGTCTTAATTCCCTAGGATTTGGCCTCCACTAAGGACCTTATGTGGCTATTTAATATTAAAGGCAGATGGTAAGCAGATTTTGCCAATTAACCATTTGAGAACTACTTAGCTGCCAGTTTACATAATATATGGGAGGCTGCTGTCTACATGTACCTGCTTTTCTGCCATGTGACATGCTTTAGGTCATTGATATATTAGTGACGGCTGGGAACCGTAGCCGTGCTCAATCTCCATAAATGGCTTCCTTTAATCAGCTTGTGGGAAAGGTTTGGCCTTGATTGGCCTAGTGGTTGGTACTTGCGTAAGGTACACAGCCTGGCTTTGCTACATATGGTGATCAAGCCATGTATGTAGTAGGGAGATAATAGGATCTTTCGATGATTATAGTGTAACTCAAGGATATTGTCCACCATGCTAAAAAAAATTTCAAGAGAAGATTTTAAGGTGGAAGTGTGGGAACCCAAGGAGATTTGAGAGCTCAAATGCAAAGGGAATGTGTCATCTTTAACTTTATGCCTTTTGGAGATCATTTCATCTTCAGTTTGCTGAACTATTCACAGTAACAGTAATTTTGACCAGGGGTGCCTAAATGTTTGCATTCCACTGTAACACATGGACACACCATATGTATACTGCAGGAAATAAGGAGACAAGCTCTGCCTCCCACATCAAACATCTTTCCGGCTCCTGCTTTTGCTTCCTCACTCTCCACAAAATATAGGCCCTTTATTGGCTGATACTGGCTGTGTGACAACCACAACCAATGAGCGTTTCTCTTAACTTCAGGGGAAATTCTGCACTGTATAACCAGCTGCTAAAAGTGGCTGTAAACAAGGTCATTGCTAAGATCTTTTGGGGCCCAAGCCCCAATGCAAATGTGTCAAATTCTAAATCCAACATCTCAAACCCAAAACATATTTAGATGGACATTTAGTTCTATTACACAAACAGGAGAATACCGAACCATATTACATCCAGTGATACCCACATAGGCGTTCTCCTTCTTCATCTTTACCATTCGGCCCAGACAACCATGACTACTTCGTTCAGCCACATTTCATCTCTGCAGAGCATGCCACACAGGCATATTAAGTTTGTAGGTTCCTCACTTTTTTATCATCCTCCTTCTTCTGGTACCTCAACAGTGTCATCCTGCTGCTACCCCGAATATTGTGATTGCTGAAAATACTATACTTACAAAATAACAGTACCATAAAGATAGTCTCCAAAGTGCTCCCAAAAGTCCCACCAATATTAATAATTCTCTGCCAGAGTGCTCTCATTAGTAATAGTGCCCCATGTAGTGATAATGCTCCCAGACCGTTCCTCTGACAGTATTAGTGCCCTTCATATCATGCCCAATAATAAAGCCAGTACTGAACCCCCAGGAGTAATAATTCCCCATAGTGCCCCCAGTAGTGATAAAGCTCACTAAAGTGTCTCCAATAGTAATCAGTCCCCTCCATAAGCCCCCTTATAGAGCCCCCAGTAGTTATAATGCCTCCTATAGTGCCCCTTATAGTGCTCACTGTAGTTACAATGCCCTCCTCTGATATCCCAGTAGTTAAATGCCCATATTGTGACCCAGTAGATATAATGGCCCTCAAGTAGTATCATAGTAGTTTTAATGTTGCATGTAGTGCCCCAGTAAGTATCTCCATAGGTATCCACAGTAGTGGCCCCAGTAGTTATAATTCCCCATATAATGCCCCCAGTAGTTATAATGCCCCATCTAGTGCCCCCAGTAGTTATAAAGCTCCCAATGTGCCCCCAGTAGTTATAATATCACCTGTAGTGCCCCAGTATAATTCCCCAATAAGTACTGCCCACGGAGGTACTTCAGAGTGTTTACATTGGCTTCCGAGCAGTGCTTCCATTCTGCACCAAGCCATATCTTGCGGATTGCTGACCCATCTGTGATACGGGAATCACACGGCCAGTGCCCGCTGTTTGTGGTGTGCAATATCGGCACGGACCTCCTACGGTCATGTGAATGGGTCCTAAATGTTAGGTTAGCAGGCCATGCTTGCTACTGTCATGCTACTCACCATGCTGCCCAGTGTCCTATGCAAGATGCCCTCTCTATTACTCCAGTCTCTGCTTCCATAGGGCATGCACATGCTCACCTGTTGCCTCTTAAAGGGCCAGTGTGTGCATTTGCAAATCCTTCCTCAGGCAATGTCTGGGGGTCGCTGGCTACTTAAACCTTCTTTTCCATGCAGAATGTGCCTGAGCTTAAAGTTCCATGTCACCAACAAAGGTGTTGGAAGAGTTAGTGATTCTGCACAATCTGCACTTAATTCCCCAGAATGAGAAAGTGAAAACAGAATATTTGAAATCTTTGCTAATTTATTGAGAAGTAAAAACTAAAATCTTCCATTATCATAATTATTCAGACCCGTTACTCAATACTTAGCTGAAGCACCTTTGGCAGGTAATACAGCCTCCGGTCTTCTTGGGTCTGATACACAAGGTTTGCACACTTGGATATGAAGAGTTTCTGCCATTCTTCTCTACAGATCCTCTTAAGTTCTGTCAGGTTGGACCCAATATGTGGTCATAAACTGCTGATTGGGGGCATAGCAGCATTCAGAAGGGAAGGAGCGGCATTGGGATTTTCTAACATGGAATTTGCTGAAATTGTTTTCAGGGGCCATAACATTTTTTTTCACCAATCTAGCTGTGTGAGGTCTTGTTTTTTGTGGGCCAGTTTTCAATGGTATCATTTTGGGGTACATATGTTTTTTTGATCACTTTTTATACCATTTTTGGGGAGGTGAGGTGCGCACAAAATTGCAATTCTGTGTTTTTTTATTTTTATGGGGTTCCTCATGCAGTAAATATGAAATAATCATATTATTCTGTGGCTTTATACAGTTATGGCAATACCAAATTTATATATTTTTTATGTTTTACTACTTTTTCAGCATAAAATCACTTTTGTATAAAAAGTAAATAATATTTTGCATCTCCATATACTAACATCCATAACATTTTTATTTTTTCACCAATGTAGCTGTGTGAGGGTGTATTATTTGTGGGATAGGCTGTATTGGTATAATTTTGGGGTACATATGTCTTTTTGATCACTTTTTATACCATTTTTTAGGGAAGTGAGGTGACAAAAACAGCAATTTTGTCATTGTTTTTTCATTTTTTTACAGTGTTCACCACACAGGATTAGTAACGTGATTCTTTATTTTTATTTATTTTTCATTTTTTAATCAAATATAAATGAACAGATATGGGAAAAGGCTATTTTTTTATTTGCATTTATTTATTTCAATTTAAATTTTATTTCACAATTTTTTTTTCTTTTTGCACTTTTTTTTTTATCAAGTCCCACTTAAATCTTAAAGATTCAGTGGGTCTGATTACTGTACAGTGTACTGCAATTGTCAACTGTACTGTCAGTATTACACTGCCGTTGTAGGTCATCTGGATGCCATTGTAACCATCGGCCGCTGACATTGGAGTGCGGCAGCTCGATGGGGGACAGAGGGAGCCCCCTCCCTCTGTTAACCCCATGGATGCCAGGGGTGGCTACTGACCATGGCATCTAAGGGACTAAATGGACGGAATCTGTGCCAGCTCTGTTCCTGAGCCACTGCCATCGCATACAGGAGGACTACCCGGGACCAACAGGGTCACGGGGGCATTGGAAACACGGGGGCACAGGAAGAATCACGGGAACAGGGAATATCGGGGGCACAAAAGGAGCCATGGCTGATCAGAGCCTGAAACTGGCATTTTCACACTACTGTGCTCAGATTGGTTAGTCTGCCATTAAAGGGGTTGTCTCACCTCTTCTCCTTTGCTCTTCAGTGAAGGACTTTCAGCACTCTAGGGGGTGGTTTCTGTTATTGTGACTGGCAGCGCTGGGATGTAGTAACCCCGCCCTTTGTCTGGTTGTGCGCACTCCCGAGGATGACAACCTTCGTTCTGCCGAGGAATACAACAGCCTCAGCGCAGCACCCTGGTGGCTTCACTTGCTCGCCACCCTGTTTTGTTCCCTTGAACTGCTCCCAGGTTCCTGCCATTGCCGGGAGCAGCTCACAGTACATAAGGTGGTCAGGATGGTAAGGAGCTACTGCGCATGAGCAGCTATGTGCGCTCGCTCCCGCGATCCCGGCCACCACAGGAAGCCGACGCTTCACAGCTAACTGAGCAGACGCGGCCACCGCTGCTGGATTGCTGCGGTGGCCGTAACCCCTGACAATGAGCAGTGTATAAGGGACTACAAAATGACACTTTACCAGAGGAGGAGACAATATTGTATGAAGAAGTATATTAGTAAGTTGTTTATCACAGCGTTCTGTTTAACATATATAGTAATGTTCTAAGTGAGACAACCCCTTTAAGAGTAAAATGGCACATGGCAGTAGTGCAATTGATTTTCTCATTAGCCACTATTGGAGTTTGTGCACTCTTATAGTTCCGGCCACCAAATACAGTAAGCCGACGCCTTTTCTTATAGTGTGCAACCATGGCCACCGCTGCTGGATTACAGGATGGTCGTAACCATGCAAACGAGAATGGTGACTCAAGCCAGCAAGGAAAGCAATATGGATAATAACAATATATTAATAAGTGCCTTGTATTAACTTTCTCTACATGATAAATGCCACTTGCTGAAGTGAGACAACCCCTTTAAATGCTGTATGACTGTATTGGGCCATTGTGTACTTGCAACTGTGTTTTAATGGCAATGAATTGCACATTTTGACTGGGCCTAAAGTTTCAATCTAGCATGGACTTTACGTGAGATATCTTGAAAATTAGGAAATGAAGCTATGAATGTACAGAGCCAGAATTTTTCATCATAGAAGGACATTGGAAAGACTACAACATGTGAGTCATTTGCAGATATTATAGGGTGTGTGGGTTTCTGCGGACTGATATCTCACAGCAATTAATTTCTACTTCTTCTGATATTATAACATGAAATGACTTCAGCCTCATTTCAACTCGATAGTTTGCAGTGAATCCCCTGGTGTTCTTTTTCCAGTAATAGCTTTTCTCTTGTTTCTCTCGAAAATGTTTGCTAATTGGTCTGACACTACTGTTCTTGGCAAAAATACAATTCTCTCTGCGCACAGCAGCCACCAAGTTTTACTATGCCAAGTATCCATAAGTCTCTTATAAGGCATTTATTGGACGGACTGTACGGTTGGTTCAGAACTGAGTGCTTGAGTGTCCTGACTGCAGCTGCCGCACCCTGCCCGTACGTGCTATACAGCATTTCCTTTGTATTAAAATTGTGTAATAAAAGGTTCTCCTCATCTCTCTGATGCAGTCTGCATACTGACAAGTTAGACCTTCAGGGGTAGACTAGCTGACCACAGTCCTAATTTTTAGGATACGGAAGAGAGGATTTATGGAAGTCATGTCTTTCAAGAGATTTTTTCACCAAAGACATTTTCGGGCATATCCTCTTGGTAAAACAGATGGTTCCTGACCCCCAATCCACTAGATCAGGGGTCAGCAACCTCCGGTAACTACATCTCCCATCATGCACACTTGCTTGGCTGTTCTCTAAACTCCCACACAAGTGGAAAGAGTATGATGGGAGTTGTAGTTTCACAACAGCTGGAATGCCGAAGGTTGCTGATCCCTGCACTAGATAAAGAAGCCACCAGCTGTAACTCCCATACACAATTATAGAGAGCTACTGACTTGTCCTCAGGATGTAGCAGGGAACCCCAGTTCTCCTGTTAGGTGGTGGTCCCTGATTTGGAACCTCCACCTATCAGATTTGGAACCTCCACCTAATTTATGGCATATCCAGAGAAAACCACTTCAAACATTTGTGGTACTGAGGTAAATGGGTCCCACCAGTGGAACTGATTCTCAGGGCCTACTCACAGAATTTTTAAGTTTCCATTCTTGTGTATGGGACAGCTACAGTGTTTTGCTCAATGGAAATGTATTCCTACTCCGATAAATCAATTGCCAAGTCAGCGTAACCCCTGCCATAGAAGTCTGTACAGGCCCAAGTTTGACAATCGTGAGTGTACGCAGGGAGATGCTTTTTTTACAAGAAAGAAGAGCAGCACTCATCATCTCTTTGTAGACTGTATGAGTGTGGGGTGGATTGGCCATACACCCTACAGGGTAATTTCCCGGTGGGCTGATGCCCCAGGGGGCCACCCAAGCTCTCAGGTAATTAACGCTGTGAGAATCAGGCTCTCATCTACCCCACCAATGACTGCACATGTCCTTCTGAATTCAAGTACTGTGCCCCACACCTCACGTCCTAAGCCCCTACTCCATAGACAACTGGAGGATGAGGACAGAAGATGGTAGCTATTGATGGCCACCACAGAGGGCCTGCTTTTGGGGCAGTATATTGTGCCAAACTATGTTATTTGGTTCTGCTGGAATGGTATTTTGCAATATGATATTGTTGACACTGCCTGCTTGTGTTGCCCCGCTTTCTGTTAATTTGGACCTGTCTACAAAACGGGGCCACTTTTAGTTTTTTTTTCCAGGGCCACTTTAGGTTCCCAGTCTGCTCCTCGTGACTTCAGTACTGCCCTGTGGAGGAGTAGCTGCCACACACTGTGCCCTCTGAAAACAATACTGCCACACACTGTGTCCCCTGTAAACAATACTGCAAGAAAAACTGGGGGTCAGTCAGCACATCCAGGTATGCAGGTGCACGTCACATAGGTGTGGCTGCAAAATAGAATGGTAAAACATAAGAAATGCAACAGCACTCTGCGAACACAGACAATAAATTGAGTACATATAATACTGCCATACTCACCATCTACACGATACTAGCGCTACATTGTAAATGTGAGATTCTTGGCAGATAATTTTGTACAAAAATTATCTGTGCCTGTCTGCCATACATCAAGGCGATCTCTTTAAGACAGGAACCTAACACTAAACGCCATAGTCACTAGGTGCCATAGCAGCCTCCATTAACTGTAGAGGATGCAGGCTCCACATGCATGCTAAGCCGACACTATATTGCACCTCTTATGGTGCCAAAATGGCCTCCACTGACTCCCTGTATCCACTGACACCATCGTGTAGATGGTGAGTATGGCAGTATTATATGTACTCAATTTATTGTCTGTGTTCGCAGAGTGCTGTTGCATTTCTTATGTTTTACCCTGTAAACAATACTGCAACACACTGTGCCCCCTGAAAACAATACTGCCACACACTGTGCCCCCTGAAAACAATACTGCCACACACTGTGCCCCCTGAAAACAATACTGCCAGACACTGTGCCCCCCTGAAAACAATACTGCCACACAATGTGCCCCCTGAAAGCAATACTGCCACACAAATTGACCCCTGAAATACTTCCACACACTGTTGCCTCTGAAAGTCCAAGTTACTTTTTGTTCCTTGCATGTTTCTAACTATGCAATTGTAACAGTAGGGTCAGCATCCAGCATACCCTGGCAAGTGCCGGAGCCCACTGCTCCTGGGAGCAGGCCGCTGCCACTGGCATAGCTATAGGGGTCGCAGCGGTCGCAGTTGCAACTGGGCCCCTAAGCCAGGGGGTGCCCACATGGAGCCCCTTCCCAGTGGCGCTGTATCTTTCGCTTTATAAGACATATAAATATAAATAAATATATTATTTGCGTCTTATAAAGCAAATACTTATGAGCACTTCCATTATGGAAACCCTCTTTAGTCTGCAGGAGGCAGAAGAGTGAAGCGTTGTGCTCACCCCTCCTCCATCTTGTCCTCCAGGCTGCGCTCCGCTGAAGTGACTACCAACAGCATCAGGATGTAGTGCCCGTGCTATGACCTGATGCTTCAGGCAATCAGGTGACTGTGCAGCATGGGTCCTGAGAAGATGAAGGAGGGCAACTGCAGGGGAGAACGCCAGACCGGGAGAGTGGAGGGGCTGGAAAGATAAGTTAATTTATTTATTTTAAAATCTGATCTGAGGTCTGATACTTAGTGGGTCTGACATGGAGGTCTAATGGGGGTCTGATATGGGGGCCCCATCTCATACGGAGTCCTGATCTGAGGTCTCACATTGAGGTCTAAACGGGGTTTGATATGGGGGGTGGGTCTGACATGGAGTCCAGATCTGAGGTCTGATATGGGGGTCTCACTTGGAGGTCTAAAGGAGGTCTGATCTGAGGTCTGATATGCTGTGGTCTGATATGCAGGTCTAATGGGGTCTGATCTGAGGTCTGATATGGGGGTCTGACATGGAGGTCTGATGGGGGTCTCATGTGAGGTTTGATATGGGGTTCTGATCTGAGGATCTGTTATGGGGGTCTGAGAATCTGATATGCACTGATACACATTATAAGAGGGTAGTTTTTGTAGTGGTGCACATTAAATTGGTACTTTTTGTGTTGGCTTACATTATAAGGGGGTATGTTTTGTACTGGTGTACATGCTCTGTCTATTGTATTTAGCAACATCTATAATACATGCAGTTTAATTGCCGCTTGGATCGTGCAAAATGCCACAAGGGGTACCCACTGATTTATCTCCCAAGGGCCCACATGAACCTTGAGCTGGCCCTGTGTAAGGGGTTTTCAATTCACTTATGCCATCTCCAGTGGACCTGTTCTCCTAGTCAGCTGAGGTCACATGAACTGTGATGTGATCTTCTTACCCTGCTCTGATGACATTCCATGCACAAGCCTGAGGGAGGAGGAGCAAGTCTGCCTCTGTGCACAGAACCTCACTGTGAAGGCTGTTCTGGCCACGACCCCTGCACTGCCTGATCTACTGGCTGAGCTGTCTGCCCTGTGTCTCGCCCACTGGGTTCTTCAACAAAGTTTAACCCCTTCTACCATCAACAGCACAGACTCATGGTTGGAGGCTCTGCCTCAGATACTAAGCAGCTGCAGGGTTTCCTCTTCTCCAGGCACTGAGGATATAACTGCTGTACACAGGATCTTCCCTCCCTCCTCACCCTGAAAACACAGAGCTGACAAAGACTGGAGAAGTTGTCTCTTCTGTACTCTTCTGCTGGCTGTGAGGAAGTGTCTGCAGAGCATTGTACAAGAACAGGTAGTGGGAAGATCCTGTGTTAATCAGCCATGTCACTGTACTGTACAGCTGGGACTTGTAGTCCCACACATCAGCAGCATGAGTATGCCAGCAGTCAGACTGCAGGAAGGGTAGCAATTTTATTCACTCCCTTTGCAGAGCAGGGGGAGAGGAAAGGCAGTCTTTGTTCACACTGACAAATATTCATGAGGAAAACCTCAGAGATTGTTGTTATATGCCCCACAGCTCTGCAACTACATGTCAACAAAGGGCCAGAACAGAGCTAGGGAAATTAGTATTTTTTTTTCCCCCTAAAACTTGCTTATCGTATATATTGCTCACCATAAGATTTACAGTGCTTTATTTTTTTTTTTTTACGTAATTCGGACAACCCCTTTAAATAAAGCCTTGAGGCTCTGCAGAATGGCAATGGCAGGTGAGATGGGACACTGTTCCTGCTAGCGTACGCTCACTGGAGGACCAGTCTGACACTGGCACAGGGCTGTATTTATATACTGTATATGAATAATGATTATATCTACACAATAATATAACGGCTAATATGAGTCATCAAAAATAGTTATTAAAAATTACCTATTGTTTTAATGGGAGGGGACTCAATTGTAATAGTAATCCTGCTTATGATGATAATGGGATGAATGCTGAAAACGGATCTGAACAGAGTTAGAAGTGGTGCCTACTATTAGGCGTAGTGGCCAGTGTGAAAACTGCAAGTTTTCTTTTAAACATAGCTAGTGACATGGAAAATTAAAAATATTAATTAGATGATATCTGTCATTGTATTTCTGCCTTTGATTATAATGAGATGACTGCTAAAAAGTTACCTGTACAAAGCAGGAAATCATGACCTATTATTAGACCTAGTGATGAGCGTGAAAACTGCAGGATTATATACATTTTCTAAAAATATAGATAGTAATATAGATAGTAATATAGAAAATTAGAAAAACTATCACCAAAAATATGTTTAACATAAAGGGTAATTTATCACAACACATTCCCTTTATATTCTCTAGTACATATATGTACATTTCCAGCACAGTACCATGTCACTCTAGCACCTACTATGCAGCACCATAAGAATTCATAGAAAAATGAGGTACAATTTGCTGTGTAATTGTATACATGAACGCACAGCTTGCCACACCAGCATGGTGGATCTTCTGCTTTAGTTACAACCATCATAGATTTGATTCATTTGCAGTTGTCAACACAATTAGTTATGGATGTCACATGCATCAATGCAATGGATACCGCAGTCTCATATTTACAGTAGTGTGGGGAAGGGACTGTTGCATCTTAAGAGTACATATTAACTCATATATTTTGTATACATTTGGATCTTGCCAGAGTAATAAAAACTTCAGTCATTAGTGAAAGCTAGAAATCGGTGAAGGAAAAAGGAAAGAAAGTGGAGAATGTTTTTAGTGCTAGAAATGGATGCATTATTACAGTAATATTTCTGTCCATCATCACTCATATAATTACAGTGCATTCTAAAATATAGTGCAAAATGTAAAAACAAAATCGTAGAAGGACTATAATAAAAAATGGAAAATGTAAGAATTACTGCTAATCCCCCTACTGCCATTTCCATTACACCCACCTCTACTACCATTACCCCTGCACAGTCGCCATTACTACAAATCGTACCTCAACACAGCTCCACACACATTTACTGCCTTATCTGTCCATGATGTGCTGCGACTGCTGGCGCTACTATTGCTGCCAATCTTACCCCTGCACACCTTACCCTTTCCATTTTGGGGTATATATAGTGTAGTAAATAACTTTTATTATTTTATTTTTAGGGAGGGGTGATAAAAAAACAACAATCAACATTATTTTGTAGAATTTATTTACAGTGTTCACTGTGTGGTAAAAATAACATAACTATATTATGTTGGTCAGTGCAGTGATGATCATGCCACATTTCTTCATATTTTTATTATTTTTCCTTTCCTCCTGCAGGCTGTCCAGCTCTGCAGCTGCCCCCCCCCCTCCTCCAGACTGAAGGGGGGCTGCTTTAGATGATTATATCTCTGGTTTGGTAGCAGCTAGAGATATGGGCTTTGTATTGTTTGAAAGCTGGCATTCCAAGCTTTCATACAATACCAGCATTATTTTCTGTACATGAGATTATATCAGTGTTAGAAATCGGGATGCCGTGAATGTAGCTGATTATTCCTCACTCGATTTCTAACCCTGATATCTCCTACTTAACTTGGGCTACAGCAGCCCCCCCTTCCAGGGGCGTAGCTAAAGGCTGATGGGCCCTGGTGCAAGAGTTCAGCTTGGGCCCCCCTTCCCTCAGTACTTTGTGTATCTTCTTATGTGGCACAAGGGTCTTTGGGCCCCCTCAGGCTCCTGGGCCTGGTAGCGACTGCTACCTCTGCATCCCCTATAGTTACGCCCCTGCCCCCTTCCACATCTGCCCTAGCCAATCTTCGGCAGAACAGTTAAGTACTTTTCCCACAGCTGAAGCTGAGTTTTGGCAAAACAGTTAGGTGGTTAAAGGGGATGTCGTGATTGATGTAAAAAATAATAATCAGACGTCATATAGTTCATGACATCCCTTTCTAACAAAGCTAGAACTAGCCCTGTACTGCACATGGGTTCAGAGATGAGCACATTCAGTGCTCCAATTCCTAGATTATCTTCAGCCTAGCAGTTCAGGGAGTGTGTCCTTTCTGCTTCTCTCTCCCTGTAAAAGCTGCAGTTTCTAACAGAACATATTGGTGGTGGCAGTTGAAATTGAATAGTTAAAGGGAACCTGTCATCTCCGAAACACCCCCTGAACTAGAGTAAGCGGTGTATAGTGTAAGTGAGGCTGAATCCGAATATGTAAGTTTTATCTTCATACTGACTTCCATTCCGACGCTGTGCTCCCACAAACCTGCAGTAAAATGCATTCAGTGGACTCTTCTTTGAGCACTGGAGTCCAGTGAGTGCATTTTACTGCAGGTTTGTGGGAGCACAGTGTTGGAATGGAAGTGAGTATGAAGATAAAACTTACATAATCGGATTCAGCACCACTTACACTATACAACACTTACTCTAGTTCAGGGGGTGTTTCAGTGATGACAGGTGCCCTTTAAGTTCAGCACGTTTGACCAGCTCAGTGAGACGGACAAAAAATAAGGAAAAGAACAAACAGAAGGTGGCACTATACAGATACATTTTATTGAATAACTCACTGGTTATACAAAATTTTTTATTACATGCAATTGCAAAAGTATTTAGATCCAGGTGCTGGTTTGAAAAAGGTAGAATATGTTTTGTGAAACAACACCTTTAATGAAAGCTCTTTCGATATACATAAAGCTGTAAGATGAAAAACAAATGAACACTATTTACCGATCCCTAACATTAAACTCCAAAATCTATCCCAAACTAAATACAATGGAGAACCAAATTTTCCTAATCTTAGAAACTTTAATCCATAATTTGGCCTCATTGTGTAATGTGAGATTGCACAGACTTTACTACAATTGATATTATCTAGCTGGTCCATATTCTTTATTATATACAGTACTAGCAGAAACACCCGGCTTCGCCTGGGTATATTTTATCTATTTCATTTAATGTTTCTGTGTGTTGTTGCAGAGAGAAAGTCAATGCAGCTGACAGAACTTGATTTTTACCTTCATTTTTTGAATCCCCATTGGCTGCGGAGTGGGAGGGGGCATGACCTGACCGGGTCGGGGGCGTGGTTTACCGGGACCTTGGGGGGGGGTGCTTTTAGGTCCTTCGTTTCAGGGTGGCCTGAATTATAGGTCAATGCCATGGTAATTTGAGGAAATACAGTGGGTAGCAGTGGAAGAAAACATTGCTTCGCACGGGTATATTTAATCTTTTTTCAGTTAATGTTTGTGTGTGTGTGTGTGTGTGTGTGTGTCATTGCAGAGAGAAAGTCTCCTTCCCACCCATTCCTGTAGCTGACAGAAGTTGATTTTTACCTTCATTTTTTCAATCTCCATTGGCTGCGGAGTGGGAGAGGGCGTGGCCTGACCGGGGCGTGGTTTAGCGGGACCTTGGGGGGGATGGGTTGCTTTTAAGTCCTTTTAGTGGAAGAAAACATCTTTTATTACTACTGAACGGTAGTGGTCTAATATTAGTCTATTTCATCTAATGTTTCTGTGTGTTGTTGCAGAGAGAAACTCACCCTCCCACCCCTGCAGCTGACAGAAGTTTATTTGTACCTTCTTTTTTTTAATCCCAATTGGCTGCGGAGGGGGAAGGGGGCGTGACCTGACAGAGTCGGGGTGTGGCTTAGTGAAACCTGGAGCAGGTGTTGTAAGTCCTTCTTTTGAGAGTGGTGTAAATCACAGGTCGGTGCCATGGTAATTTATGAGGACACACAATGGGTAGCAGTGGAAGATTTACTACTGAACGGTCATGGTCTAAAATTAATCTAAAACATAAGTTATATTTATGGTAACCGGAATACCCCTTTAACAGTATCATTCACAGCGCTCTGCCCCTTTAAAGCATTGAATAGAAATTACTGGATGGTTACCTGAGATCCTAAGCTGGCTGCTAATTACCTGGCTGTGTTGTTATGGAAACCTGCCCTCCCTGTGTGTGTCTGTGCAGAGAATGGCAGTTGGGGTTTAAAACCAATGCTGTCAGGCTAATATTGGCTAATGGAGGTCATATTTTGGGAATATCTCAGGAAAGTTATGTCCTAGAGAGATGAGACCTGGTCTAAAACCTTCCCGGGCACTTGATGTACCTGTGTGCCGAATTTGGTGAAAATCGGTCCAGTAGTTTGGTCGCACATAGAGAACAGGCAGACAGACAGACAGAAACTCATTTTTATAATATTAAGAGAAATCTCAATAGTCAGTACACCCCTCACATTTGTGTAAATATTTTGTATCTTGTATCTTTTCATGGGACAACACTGAAGATATGACACTTTGAAACAATGTCAAGTACAGTTTGTATAACAGTGTACATTTGGTGTGCCGTCAAAATAACGAACAGAGACACAAGTTCTACTTTACGCCAGTTTGATAAATGACCCCCATAGGCTTTATATGCAATTTTGACAGCCATATCCCTATACAAGGCGGCCGGGATGTAACGATTTGCTTTGTATAAAGAATCCACCAGTCTTTGGTGGGCAGAGCAGGAGAATGTTGTAATCAAGTCGCCATACTGTGTTTCTATTTGGAATAGTCTAAAAGAGTTCTAATAAAAGGTTTAGTATTGGAAATTAAACCCATTTTGTCTAATCATGAGGTAAACAATGAAGTATTCCCTCTCCTAAGGCCTTAAATGGGTTGTCCCACTCCAACAAATGGCATTTATTATCTAGAAGAAGTTAATACAAGGCACTTACTAATGTATTGTGATTGTCCATATATGGCTTCCTTTGCTGGCTGGATTTATTTTTCCATCACCTTATACATCTTATATGCTCGTTTCCGTGGTTACAACCACCATGCAATCCATCAACTGTGGTCGTGCTTGCACACTATAGGAAAAAGCACCAGCCTAGGTGTGCTCCCACTGTCCCGGCCAACAGAGAGCATTTTTCCTATAGACCACCACTGATGGATTGCAGGGTGGTCTGTAACCATGGAAATAACCGAAAAATTAATCTAGCCAGCAAAGGAAGCAATATGTATAATCACAATATATTAGTAAGTGCCTTGTATTAACTTCCTCTACATGATAAATGTAACTTACTGAAGTGAGACAACCCTTTAACAATTTGGATATTTTTGGTGCATATCTGCAAGATATGGAACAGCAGACCAGAAGGGGGAGCAAATTTAGATGTTGTGTCCAACAAAGATAAAATCTGAGTATATGAGGAAATTTGTATGTCTCACTTCAGTCTGTTATTTATTTCTCAAGTCAAAGAATATTCTAGGCGGGTTACCTTTTTGAAAATGCGGGTTATCCAAGAATGGAGGTAGGAGAGAGTGAGGATCAAAGGCCTGCTCTGTATCCAATAGTTTGTATTACAACTTATTTCACCCGGCAAAAGATCTTGTGTAGCATGCAAGATACTGTATCTCAGCTCTTATCTTAGGCTACTTTCACACTAGCGTTATGGAATTCCGGTATTGAGCTCCGTCATAGGGGCTCAATACGGAATAAAACGCTTCTGTTTTGTCCCCATTCATTGTCAATGGGGGCAAAACTGAACTGAAGACAACTGAATGCTCCTGAAAGCATTCCGTTCAGTCTTCAGACAGGAGAGCAAACCGCAACATGCTGCGGTTTGCTCACCGTACTAGTTATCCGCACCTAAACGGATCCGGAATGACCCCCAATGCAAGTCAATGGGGACGGATCCGTTTGGTGTGGACACACTTGTAAACGGATCCGTTCTTCATTGACTTTCAATAGAGGTTATATTCGGATGCGTTTAAAAGATGCTAAAGATAATACAACCGGATCCGGAATTACGGATCCACAAGGTTGTATTATTCAGTACAGATCCGGCGAGTCCCTTCACCCGCCAGATCCGTACTAACGCTAGTGTGAAAGTAGCCTCAGCGGAGCAGGCAGAAGCAGGAGCCCGCTCTGCTCAGCTAATCCTGGCATAGCACATGGGTACAGGGTACCTATGTGGTATGCCAGGAGTTAGTAAATCTCTGGGGGGTTTACTAACTCTGTTCACTGCTGAGTTGTCAGTAGTGTACAGAAATGTCAGTTTTAAGTGCACAGGGAATGGTGTGCTTTAGTTAGGGAAAAGTGTAATACTAGAAAAACTTTTATTAGGGTATTAGGGACAACATATTAAAATTTTACTCAAAGGTTTAGTTGCTCTTTAAAGCCTTTTTTACTTCATGGGAATACTTATGTTGAGAAAGTGCAGAATTTCTTTCAGTACATCTGGAGTAGTCTGATCCATTATTGTAATTGTCAGCTAATTGAACATGTACAATGTGGTTGGGTTGCTTGAGATTGATATAATTGATCAGGGATCAGTCTGCGCATCACAGAACTTTAAAAATTTCCTGTACCCTTTGCCTGACCACAGAGACACGTTTGAAGCGCTGGGTTATTTTTGCATTTTTCAGTTTGGATCCTTTTTGTCAATTTAACTTCTGCCAAACAGATACACATTATCACTAGATCTTCTTTTATAAGTTTCCTAGGTTCTCTGTTTGTGATTTTCCTTATATTATTTGAATTTGTTGTTACAGACAAGGATAGAGGTAGCCTGTATTCTGCACATCAAACACACCTGTAGTATTACCTTTATTTTTAGCCATTTCTTATTAAAGGGGTTTCCCATTTTGGATAAAACTTTTTTTAGAAGGATTGTAGGAAAAGCAGCTGATAATAGGGTGCCCTTCTGCTGGGACCCCCTGAGATCAGCTGTAATCTGTGGAGAAATATTGCTTCAAGTGTCCAACGCCCTTGCCACACCACCACTAGAGAAATGACACATGAGATTGTGTCCATAGAAGAGTGAGAGATGACTCTTTGCTTGGTTTTATAGAAGAAGGACAAGTACTGGAGAGCCTACCTCTATTAGCTTAGCGTTCCATGGCAGGGTACTGAGCTAGGTACATTATTTCCTGCTGCTAAATTAAAGGCTGTGTACACCTTCGGAAGCAAATTTTTTTTTGGCTAAAAATTTTTTTTTTTAATTGACCTTTATTAAAAATATTGAGCCATTCTGTCACAAAGGGTTACCTGTTTTTCTAGCTGTGTGACTGGTACTTTCACTTTGTGGCACTCATCTAATAAACCTTATCTCTAAACTACTGAGAGATCATAAACACTTATTGAAGCCACATTCTTAACAGTAGGATAAGAACTGAGCTATAAAAGTGTTTATAAGGTCAGAGAGCAGAGATAAGGAGCCCGTCAGCCCCTGATCTGACGGAAAACACAAAAAATCCAAAGGGTGCTTCTAGAACATCTCAGCTCTGTACAGAAAAAAGGACTCCATATTTTTAATAAAGGCCAATTTAAAAAATATTGTTAACTCAAAATGATTACAATCCAATAATAAAAAGAAACTGCTACCAAAGGTGTACGTAGCCTTTAAGTTCTCGAATTGAATCCTGCACCTGAGAATAGATTTGTTCTTATATTTATTATGTGATATGATGTATGATGATCTCTTCTCACTTGTGTTGTAGGCTGGCACTAACGGCTACATGGCACCCGAGCTCCTAAAGGATGAGAATTATTCATATCCCGCTGACTGGTTTTCAATGGGCTGCACCATCTATGAAATGATTGCAGGTCAAACCCCATTTAAAGATCCAAAAGATAAAAATAAAGATGAGGTGAAACGCAGGACATTGGAGGAAGAGGTTGTATTCAACCATCCAAACTTTACTCCAGAGGCTAAGGATATATGTAAACTGCTGCTCTCTAAGAAGCCTGAACAGCGACTGGGTAGCAGGTGAGGCTCGCGCCACATGACCAGCTTATGACTTGTGGTTCAGCAGACAACACTTTACATTTGGTCTGTACAGGGGAACATAGGGTCTTGTAATCTGAAGGTGTCATCTTGTGGTAAGCTGAAGAACCAGGTAGGCAATACTTGGTAACCGTTTAAGGAAGCACTGTAATTTTTTCGTGGCCATTTTTTAAAAAATTTTGTATTCATTTGCTGTCCGTCTGCCTGTTTTTAATGTTAGTTTTGTATCTGCTATTAATGGCCTTTAAAAACGGACAAATTCAAATTTTTATTTTTTAAATATCAACCTCTGCAGGGCCCACTGTATACAAAATGTCCCCCATAGTGCCCTCAGTATGATTAATTCCACCATTAGTGGTCCACAATATTATTAATTCCTCCATTAGTAGACCCAAGTATTAATAATGCTTCCATTAGTAGCCCCAAGTATTAATAATGCTTCCATTAGTAGCCCCAAGTATTAATAATGCTTCCATTAGTAGCCCCCAGTATTAATAATTCCCCCATTAGTCCCCCTCAGTATTAATAATTCCCCCATTAGCCCCCCTCAGTATTAATAATGCCTCTATTAGTAGCCACCAGTATTAATAATGCTACTATTAGTGCCTCACAGTATAATTTCCCCATTAGTACCCCCCCAGTATTAATAATGTTTCAATTAGTGCTCCCAGTATGAATAATGCCCCCAATAGTCTCCCTCAGTATTAATAATGCCTCCAATAGTTCTCCCTAGTATTAATAATGCTTCTATTAGTGGCCCCTAGTATCAATAATGCTTCCATTAGTGCCCCCCAGTATTAATAATGCTTCCATTAGTGTCCCCAGTATTAATAATGCCCCCATTAGTCCCCCTCAGTATTAATAATGCTTCCATTAGTAGCCCCCAGTATTAATAATGCTCCCATTAGCGCCCCTCAGTATTAATAATGCCCCCATAAGTCCCCCTCAGTATTACTAATGCTTCCATTAGTGTCCCCTATTATTAATAATGCCCACATTAGTGGCCCCAGAATGATTAAAGGGGTTGTCTAGGTTCAGAGGTGAACCCGAACATACCCATAATTTCACCCAGGCAGCCCCCCTGATGTTAGCATCAGAGCATGAAATGCTCCGATGCTCTCCCTTGCCCTGCGCAGGATCGTGCAGGGCAAGGGCTCTTTTATTTGAAATAACACACTGCCAGGCAGAGGCTTCCGCCCAGTAGTGTGTTCGGTGACATCGCCGTCTCTGATGGGCCGGATTCAGCCCTGCCCTAGCCGTTTTACAGGCTAGGACAGCGCTAAAGCCTGCCCATCAGTGCTGTTGACGTCACTGGGCTCACTGCTGGGCAGAAGCCTCCATCTGGCAGCCCTAAAGAGAGCCCGATATGTCACAGGATCTCCTGAAAATGCCTTTGCCCTGCGTAATTCAGTGCAGGGCAAAGGAGAGCATCTGAGCCTGAACTGCTCCGATGCGCAAGTCAGGGGGGCTGCCTGGGTGAAAATGAGGATCCATTAGTGTCCTCCACTATTAATAATGCCCCCACTAGTGGCACCCACCATGATTAAAGCCTCCATTAGTGGACCCAGTATTAATAATGCCCCCATTAGTGGCCCCCAGTATGATTAATGCCTCTATTAGTGGCCCCCTGTAATAATAATGCCCCCTTTAGTGGCCCCAGCATTATTAATGCCCCCATTTTGCTTGTATAAAAAAATACTCACCTCTTCCACTTGAAGAGGTGGGGACACTCTCTTCTCACTGAATGCAGCAGGAAAGACATGGGCTCACCTCATCCACCTGACATGCACTCCTAGTTTGATGATGTCATCACGCTGGGAGCTCAGGTCATTTCCTGCTGCATCCAGTGAGGAGTGAATGTCCCCTTCACTGGAGACAGCAGGACCTGCTTTCCCAGTGTGGTGATGTCATCATGTGCACCACGCTCATAATTTTTTTTGTCTTTGCCTCAAAGTGGTCTTGGTTCAGTGGGTTCATTATATGCGGCAAATTTATTTTCGGCATGCCCAAGTTTTCTTGAGAGAAATGGTGGTTTGCATTAAGCCAGCAAAGAGTTGATTTAAAAAGAGGAAAGTGTCTAACCTCTATGAAGAAGTGCCATGTCTATCACATGGAGTGTGCCACGGAGATAAATTTGGCGGATCTTCTGGCTACCTGGTCAATTAATTAGACAGCATTAGTGAATGTGGGCCACTGTGTGTGGAACCATCCTAAATGTGTGACTCTCCACTTTACACTGATAGGAGTATTTGGAGACCAGAGTTGAGTAATAATTCCTTTGGCTGACATGAGATGTGAGAGAATGCTGCCAATTTTGACCAGAGGTGCTGAAAATCTCATACCTATGGGAACAGCCTGACTTTAGCTTTGAGGAAACCAAGGATTGGACGAGTTGGATTTTTACCTATCCTGTCCAAGATAAGTTTTACCACCTGGTAGACACTGATCTGCTTCTCTCTATTGAATAACATAGGCAAACAAGAATTATTTGTCAAAAGCAAGCAACCAAGTCTACAAAAAATGTGTTGAGTATGTGCCCTGTAACCTGTAAACTGAATACATATAATCCCCCAGTAGAGGGCGGTGTAGACAGTAGCTATTACTGTGCAGTCACATTACAGTCTTTTATGTATTTTGGCATCTTTCACGCCTGTCTAAATGGCGAGAAAACAAAAAAAAAGGATTTTTGCATTTTTAAATTATTTTACTCCTATCATGCTTCAGGATGGGCTACACATTTCACATAT
This sequence comes from Rhinella marina, assembly GCA_900303285.1. NCBI lineage: Eukaryota > Metazoa > Chordata > Amphibia > Anura > Bufonidae > Rhinella > Rhinella marina. The sequence goes on along the minus strand of ONZH01010177.1, from coordinate 75,552 downwards.
TTGATACCTTAATAGGTGCTTTCATCAGTGCTCATTGACGTCATACACTGAATGACCTGTAAAGTGAGGTAGAGGTGGGTTATTGACAACTGCTTTGATTACATTTCTTGCTCACAAATGTGGTTGTCACTTTTTAAGCCCATTCACTCTATGGCTGGACCCCTTCATAGCCAGAGCTCATTCAATAATTCATGATAGAGTGAGGATTAGTATAAATGTATATATCTAGACAAATAGCTATGAGCTGCATAATATATTTACTTGAAAGAGATAAGAGTGCTCTGCCTTCAACCGGAGGGTTCGTAAATTGTGACATCTAGTAAAAGTCACCTCCTCAAGCTTTGATAAAGAGGTCCTGTCACTTCCTGACATGTTTGTTTTAGTAGCTACTTGCATCTCACATGCAGGGGTGTACCTAGCCTTTCTGCTGCCTGAGACAAAAATTGAAACAGTGCACCCCCCCCCCCATACCAAATTCTCAACCTAACCCCTTCCCTCCTAACATTATGTATATCACTACAGAACATGCAGGCTAATACAGCGCCACATACCTGTTACATCCAGTGACGTCTCCTTTGATGTAGATGTTCTCTTTCTTCATCTTCTTTCAGACCTCCATTTTTCAGCCATTTCTCATCTCTGCAGTTTGACAGAAAAAAAAATCTTAGTTTACTACTTTTCCATCATCCTCCCATGTGCTGTGCTGCCCAATAATACTAAACCCCCTGATAATACTAGTACCATGCAGATAGTGCCCTTCAATAATTATTGGCACACAGTGTCCTAAAATAACTGCGCCCAGCAAATAGTGTCCCTGACAGTAATAGTGTAAACATAATGTCCCCAGAAAATAATTGTGATATGTTGATACTGTGCCAGGGTGCCCCCCAAAGTAATAGTGCTCCCCAAAGTCCCAACTAATAATTCTCTGCCAGAGTGCCTTGGTAGAAATAGTGCCCCCAACAGTACTAATGTCCCCACTGTGCCCCAGAAGTAATAATGCTTCCATAGTGCCCATGCTAGTAATCATGTTCCCCATAGACCCCCAGTAGTAATAAAGCCCACAAAATGTCTTATATTTATGTGTGCCAGTGCAAAAAATACCCCCTTTAATGCCCCCAGTTGAGCTAATGTCCTCATAGTGCTCCCATAATGTACCAGTATAAAATACCCTTATATGGTTCCCCAGTAAATACCCCCATAGTGCTCCTCTCCCCCCCTTCCTCCTAGTGCCCCCATAATGTACCAGTATAAAATGCCCCTATATAGTGCCCCAGCAGATGCCCTCAGTTTCCCCCATAATTTGCAAGTATAAAATACCCCTTCTTAGTGCCCCCATAGATGCCCCCATAGTACTCCTCTCCTCGTCCCCATAGTACCTGCCATAATGTGTCCTAGTATAAATGCCCCTATACAGAGCCCCCCATATAAAATACCCCTTCTTTGTGGCCTCAGTAGATGCCCCCAATAATGTACCAGTAAGAAGTGCCCCCCATAGATGCCCCATAGTGCCCCCCATTAATGTGCCAGTAAGAAGTGCCCCCATAGTGCCCCCAATAATGTGCCAGTTAGAAGTTTCCCGATAGATGCCCCCCAATAATGTGCCAGTAAGAAGTGACCCCCATTGATTCCCCCCAATCATGTGCCAGTAAGAAGTGCCCCCCATAGATGCCCCCTCAATCATGTGCCAGTAAGAAGTGCCCCCCCCCAATCATGTGCCACTAAGTGTCCCCATAGCAGTCCACTCCTGTACTTTGCCATATAAAAAAAATAAACACATCTACTTACTTCCATCATGCTGGCAGTGATGCGATGCAGGCCTCTTCCAGCCTGTGTCCTGCGCTGTACAGCTCAGGCGGCCTATGATAGGCTGCAAGGCTAAGTGCCAGCAGCCTATCAGAGGAACAGGGAAGGGAGACGCCTCTCCCTCCCCTGCCCCACGGCACAGCCATCTGTAGAACGGCAATACAGATGACTATGGAGATGAGAGCTCCTAAAATGGAAGCCGCTCATCGCCCTGTGCCCTGCTGCCGCCCCCCACTTGTCCCGAGGTCTGCGCTGCTTGAGGCGATCGACTCACCTCGCCTCATTGGCGATGCAGCCCTGCCCACATTTAACAATTCTTAATCATTCTGCTTTATTATTCCTACTAGAATTTATGAATGAATTACTAGCACTTTGCAATGAAGGTGGTTGTTACCAGTCTCCTACACAGTCTGACACTGGCATAAATGATTGGATAGTTTTAGACTGTGCAGGGACACCCCTCCACTAACTGGTAACAACCATCTGGACCTTCACTGCAAACTGGTACAACGTAGAGTAATAAGAATATATGCTCTAGAATTGTTATTACATGGAGAATGCAAGTAGTTACTAAAACATACATGTCAGGAGAGGTGACAGGTCCTCTTTAACCCCTTCAGCCACCATGATGTATGTACGCCACAGTGGCTGAAGGCTTGTATGGAGCAGGCTGCTGGGGTGAGCCTGCTCCATAAGCGGCGGATACCATCTGTATAATACTAGTTTAGGTTAATAATTAGGATCGGCGATAACCAATACCAGTCATTTAATCCGTCAGATGCCGCGTTCAACAGCGATTGCGGCATCTTTGAGGTTAGGCAGAGGGATGCTGCTCCCTCTGCCTTCCGACTGAAGCCCCGCAGTGAAATCACGGGGCTCTGACCGGTTACCATGACAGCCTGGGCACTGCTGAAGTGTCCCAGGCTTATCATGGTAAACTTCCTGCTAAGCTGTGCATGAAGCACAGCTCAGCAGGGGGAGTGTCAGAATGCCATTTACCCTAATAGATCTCTATCAAAAGATCCCAGGTTCTAGCCCCTAAAGGGGTCAAAAGTTTAAATTATCCCTCTTTTTCCTGTGCAGTGAATATCATAAAAGAAAAAATCCTAAACACGTGGTTTGCCATTTTTTGGTCACCTAATTCCCCACCAAAAATTGAATAACAATGATCAAAAAATTGTACCAATGCTACCAATAAAATTGCATCCGGCAAAAAAACAAACCCTCATACAGCCTTAGCTGCCAGAAAATGTTGATGCAAAGAAAATTTCGATTTTTTTCAAAGTTTTTTTATTTTTTTTTAAAGTAGTAAAGCAAAAAAAAAAAAACAAAAACTGTACAAGTTTAGTGCCACAATCTTATTGAGCCATAGAATAAGGATGTCATGCATTTTTAGTGCACAGTGAACACTGTAATATAAAAACCCCAAAAACTTTGTCAGAATTGTGGGTTTTGAATTTAACCTCACAAATAATTTTTTTTCATGTTTTCCAATACAAGACATGATAAACGAAACGGTGGCATTAAAAAATACAACTTATCCTTCAAAAAAATAAGCCCTCATATGGCTATATGAATGGAAAAGTTAAAAAAAAGTTATGGCTAATGGAAAACAGGGAGGAAAAAATGAAAAATGCAAAAATTAAAATCAACCCGGTACTTAAAGGGCTAACTATGTAAGTTACAGTTTAGGACCTAAAGGGGTTATCACATGATTAATCAGATATCATATAGTACATGACAGTCTGTTTCTAACAAACTTATACCCAGCCCTGTACCTCACATGGATCCAGAGATCTCCTCACTCATTTCTCCAATTGCTGTGCTAAATTTATTTCAAGCTAGCAGCGTAGGGGGCATGTCCATTCTCAGGGGGCATGTCCTTTCTACTGCAGCTGGTAGCAGTTGAAGAAAGGAACTGAGCATGTGCTTCCATCTCAGTAAACAGGACAGAGAAACTAGAAAAAGAGCAAACAGTGGGTGGCGCTATACAGATAGATTTCTGTGAATAACTCAGTGGCTATAACAAATTTTTATTGAAACTACAAAAGTATTGGTTTGAAAAATTTATTTTTTATGCATTTAGCACTGACATATTCCACAGCACTTACAAACATTAGCATCACACTGTCTCCAATGGGGCTCACAATCTAAGTTCCCTACCAGTATGTCTTTGGAGTGTGGGAGGAAACCCACACAGAACATACAAACTCCATGCAGAACCCAGGACCCCATCGCTGCAAGGCACCAGTGCTAATCACTAAGCCACCGTACTTCCCATAATGTAGAATATTTTTCGTGTGACAACCCCTTTAAGCAAGATCTAATCAAGCACGGTTGTGACAAAGTCTATGGTGGTACTGGTTGTAGACGAGCTCTTCCATAACTACTCACTGATTATATTTTCGTGGCAAATAGTCCATGATCTCGAAACAAAAATGCATGTAAAACTGTAGTGAAATCAGGACTTCAGGAACGCAACGATAAAAAAAAAGTTCTTTACCATTTTATCTATATGCTCAATAAATGATACATCAGGAAGGTATAATAATGTGATTTGGAAATCCATACTAGCCCAGCCCACTAGTTCTTTTGTCTGTTGCCACTCGACCCCTTGCCAGACTGCCAGCAAAGGCACCAAATTAATTTTACAAGTGAAAACTGGGTCCCACTGTCAGCCCTGAAACGAAAAAACATTTCTCATTGACAAAAGAAATGGTGATGTCCAATTGTTCATTCATTAATATACTTTGAGGGGGAATAACAGAGGAATGGCACAATACGTGGATGAAAAATGAAAGTAAAAAAAGTCAGAAAAATTAAAGTAAAAAAACGTCAGAAAAGCCAATAGGTTCTACAGTATTTAAGTATTAATATATATATATACCCACATTATACATATTTACCATTGGATATTGTATAATTTACCAGTACTGTAGAATAATAAGGTCCATTAAGGGGTTTAATCACTTCAGCAAATAACATTTATCATGTAGAGAAAGTTACTACAAGGCACTTACTAATGTATTGTGATTGTCCATATTGCTTCCTTTGCTGGGTTTATTTATTTTTCTATCACATTATAAACTGCTCGTTTCCATGGATACGACAACCCTGCAAGCCAGCAGTGGTGGCCGTGCTTGCACATTATAGAAAAAAGCAAGGAGTGAGCATAGACAGGCGCTTTATCCTAGAGTGTGCAAGCACGACCACCACTGCTGGATTGCAGGGTGGTCGTAACCATAGAAACGAGCAGTGTATAATGCGAAGGAAAACTGAATCAAACCAGCAAAGGAAGCAGTATGGACAATCACAATACATTAGAAAGTGGCTTGTATTAACTTTCTTTATACGATACATGCCATTTGCTGACGTGAGACAACCCCTTTAAAGGCTAAGGGCACCTTCAGGGCATTTTTAGTTATCATTGCATTTTACTCATTTTGGGCTAAAAATATATTTTTTAATTGGCCTTTATTAAAAAAAAATCAGCTGTTTTTAGGATTACAGGAATTAAAAATCAGTCATTTGAAGACTATCAATTCTGAGTGTCTGTCAGCTGACAGCTCAAGTGAAGCCAGCTATAGAGTTTAGCTGATTGTTTATGAGGTCAGGAGATCAGAGATAAGGCTTCACATGAGTCATCAGCAGTCAGGGACTCAGGATTGAGAGTCTGCAAAGAGATTGATTTTTAACCCCTGTGTCTCAAAAAAATGATGAAAATTAAAAATTAAAAATGATTTTAGCCCCAAATGAGTACATTGTAATCATAAATACTGGATCATATTTCCAGTTGCGATTGGACCATAATGCAAGTATAAGCAAAGTCTAATTTTAATCACTTTGTATAATGGTTCCATCATGAACTGTCTTATTTCTTAAGTTTTACCTCCAGTCTGGCAGACACTGATATCCTGATTTAGCTGTACGGGAGTACAGGAATTTCAAACCAACCTGAACTCAGGTTAATAGTCCAAGATATGGACTAATGCCCAGAAAACATCCAAGTGTGCTACTGCTTCAAAAAAGTTTATAGGATCCTAAATGGTAAAAATGTCTTCCAGACACCTCTTTTTTAACTTGCAGTCAAAATATAGTTTTATACTAGTCTTGACCTAGTACTATTATTCCTGTGGATCTCCCTGTATTCATTCTGTTGTATGGTAAAGGTCCTGAGAGGTAAAGGATGCAGTGACCTGGGAGGGGAGGCAAGGATGAGAGCCAGTGGCGGATTGGCCACAGACCTTACAGGGAAATTTCCCAGTGAGCCGATGCACAGGGGGGCTCCTGGGTCTTCCTCGCAGTCGGCCAGTGTAAGTTTTTGGGGATGTATTTTGTGATGGACTGTGGTATTTGGCTATGTTGTGGTGCTAAAATGTGCCACAATATGGTATATGCTGGCCCTGCCCTCCATCAAATTGGACCCAACTACAAAATGGGGCCACTTTTAGTATTTTCTCCAGGGCCACTTTAAGTTCCCAGTCTTCCCCCGATGAGAGGTAGTGGTGACACTAATGGGAATAGTAGGGGTCCATGGTGGCTGTCCTCACACCATAAAATAATACATACTGTATAAGGTATAATCACTTTACTGTTCCGCTGCTGCTTCCATTTCACTACTTACTGGGCACCCTATTGGACTCGACTTCCCGCGTCTCAATACAGTGGACCTGCTCAGTCAGTCATTGGCAGAGGTGGGCTCCATGCGGCCAGTGATTGGCTAAACAAGCATTTGCTGCATGTTGTAAGGAAGAAGAGACCAGAGGGGCCTGGTAAATATCATATCAAGAGCAGGGAGATAGTAAGATGGTAAGATTTTTAAAAATTTTATGGTGACTTGAGCCAATCCAAAAAATTTCAGTGGCTGGACAACCCCTTTAATATTCCTGAGTGAGATTTTCTCAAGCTGTGTTGCTGTCATTGTAACTTGACCCGTACACTGACGTTTTATGTAATCTCTTGCAGAACCAATGATGATGATCCAAGGAAACATCAATTCTTTAAATCTATTAATTTCCAAAGGCTGGAAGCTGGTATGGTGGACCCACCATTTGTACCAGACCCATCTGTGGTCTATGCCAAGGACGTTGCAGATATAGCTGATTTCTCTGAGGTTAAAGGTGTTGAGTTTGATGAGAAAGATGCCAAATTCTTCAAGAGGTTTGCTACTGGCGCAGTACCAGTCAGTTGGCAGAAGGAGATCATCGACACTGGACTATTTGATGAGCTTAATGACCCGAACAGGGAAAGCACGGGGAGATACATGAGTGGTGGCGAGAGGAAGTCAGGAGTATGTTCTATAATATAGTTGGCACTCTTTGTACATTAGCGGCAGAATGGGACTTACTTCTCTAAACATATTCCTACAATTGAGCATTTGATGCTTTACAGACCCCACTGTACATTCCATCCAAGTCCTTGTAAGATGGTTGTTTACAAAGTACCAGTCCAAATGACACCGGTAGCTTATTACCAAGAAACCACCGTCCGTCATCTTGAGTATGTATGTTTTGGCAATCTTTTACAAAAATCTCTTGTGTCTCAGTGTGTTACTCCATTTTGACTTCTTACTCAACAGACCCCGCATTTATAAACTTATCACAAAAGTTTGTCTGTTTTTTTATTAAAAGAAGGAAGCTTGAGGACAAGGGGTATTTGTGGTGTTTTGATTGGTTTTATTGTTTAAGAGCACTGCTTTCGTGGTATTCATATCTCACTGTCTTGTTCTATTACATTAAATATTTCATCTTCTCAAAACAGAATCATGCAAGTTTCAACTAGAATATATATACTGATTCCCAGAAAAGAATGGACTGTGGTTCTGAGAACGGGCTCGTGCTTCAGTGTTATGGGTGGTATGACTTTGTCAATTATATTTAAAGGGGTATTCCTATCGTAAACATTTATGGCATATGCTCTGGTTATACAGTTTCTCACAAAAGTGAGTACACCCCTCACATTTTTGTAAATATTTTCTTCTGTCTTTTCATGGGACAACACTAAAGATATGACACTTTGATACAATGTAAAGTAGTCAGTGTACAGCTTGTACAACAATGTAAATTTGGTGTGTCCTCAAAATAACCCAATACACAGCCATTAATGTCTAAACCGCTGCCAACAAAAGTGAGTACATCCCTAAGTGAAAATGGCCAAATTGTGCCCAATTTGCCCTCCCCTGTGTCATGTAACTCATAAGTGTTATAAGGTTACAGGTGTGAATGGGGAACAGTTGTGTTAAATTTGGTGTTATCGCTCTCACACTCTCCCATACTGGTCACTGGAAGTTCAACATGGCTCCTCATGGCAAAGAACTCTCTGAGGATCTGAAAATAAGAATTGTTGCTCTACCTAAAGATGGCTGAGGCTATAAGAAGATTGCACAGGATTGGACTGGCCCACAGGAGTACAGGTGAATCCCCCGGTGGGCCCCGTGTAAGCTGGGCCCCTAGTTCCCCACCCTCTGCACAAATGACACATTAGAGTGACTTGACTACATACAGATAGGCAGCATACAGCATCTCAGCCAGCCTATGTCCACATAAAAAGGCCACTACAACACTGTAGAGATAGAAAAACAGCATAACATACACCCTGGACCATAATCCAGACATGAAGGATCTCCAAAATGGAGGCTTACCTTGTAGAGTAGTGCTATGGACAGGCACAACTGTATTGTAGACTTGTAGACAATCAATACTCGATCAGCAGGTGTGCTGCCGCAGATAGGGAGCCTTTGATAGAGAGGCCAAATCTTTCAAAGGATGCAGTATGTCTAGGAAGGAAACTGCTCGGCACAAAAGATACTGGCATCGACTGGGTGAATGGTGAAACAGTCTTCTTTATTGGTAAAATCTCAGCAAGGCAAGAACAATGCGTTTTGGGGATACTCAAGTCCCCTTCATCAGGTTAAGGCTTGCTCAAGCCTCAAAGAAGTCTGTTTCACCATTTACCCAGTCGATGGCAGTGTCTTTTTCGCCGAAAAGCTACATTCCTAGACATATGTCCATATAAAAACTGGGTTGATTGTTTAGCAGTTTATTATTATAGATGGATTGGGTGGCTGAGATGACTTCTAGACACCAGGGCAGGCTGGCGAGTATCCTCATTAACAAGCACCTTGCTTCTTGAAGTCGCTGCAGGGACCCCTATAATTAATCACCTTGTAGTGTCTTGCTGCTGTCTGTCACCGTGTGAATGGGTAATATTTGCATCTGTGTAGTGAACCCCCAGAATAAATTTTACTGGTGAGCCCTAAGCACCCCGATCCAACAATAATTGTATTCCTCTAGTAACCCCTCCCTGAAATATCCTCTGATATCACATAATACCTGCCTGGACATGATAGGAGTTATAATCCTCTCCTCTTATACCCCTCATTGAAATGCCCTCAGATACCCTATCAAAAGACTTAGACATGATGGGATTTGTAGTTCTCTTCTCTTAAACCTCATTCTTGTAATACCCTCCGATATCATATAACAGCCTGGACATGCTGGGAGTTGTAGTCATCTCCCCTTGTACCCCCTCCCTGTAATGTCCTCTGATATCACATTATATCAGGCTCAACATGCTGGGAGCTGTAGTTCTCTGCTCTTACACCCCCACTCTTCCTATGATATCCCATAATAACGACCTGGACATGCTGGGAGTTGTAACTCTCCTCTAATACCTCCTCCCTGTAATGTGCTCAGGGGTGGACATACCGGTTCGGCTGCACAGGGGCCCGGTGCAGCAGGGAGGCCCGCGGGAGGTTTGGTGGCAGGGCACAAGGAGATGAGCGATACAGATGACTGCTGCAGCGGGGCAGGGGAGAGGTGTTTCCCTTACCCATTCCTCTGATAGGCTGCAGGCCTAGTGCCGGACACAGGCCAGAAGAGGCCTGCATCGCATCACTGAAAGAGTACCATGCTGTTGCCCAGTATGGGGCATCTCCTAGGGGGCATTATACTGGCACATATCGGGGGAAAGGAGAACTATGGAGACATCTCCTAGGGGGCATTATGCTGGCACACATGGGGAATGAGGAGCACTATGGGGGCATCTACTTGGGGGCATTATTTACTGGCCCACATGGGGGAGAGAAGCACAATTGGAGCATCTATTAGGGGTCATCATGCTGGCACACATGGGGGGAGAGGAGCACTATGGAGACATCTACTAGGGGGCATTATTTACTGGCACAGATTGGGGGGGAGCACTATGGGGGCATCTACTAGGGGTCATTATATACTGGAACACATGGGGGAAGAGCACTATGGGGGCATCTACTAGGGGGCATTATTTACTGGCCCACATGGCGGAGAGAAGCACTATTGGAGCATTTATAAGGGGCCATTATGCTGGCACACATGGGGGGAGAGGAGCACTATGGAGACATCTACTAGGGGGCATTATTTACTGGCACAGATTGGGGGGAGCACTATGGGGGCATCTACTAGGGGCCATTATATACTGGAACACATGGGGGAAGAGCACTATGGAGGCATCTACTAGGGGGCATTATTTACTGGCCCACATGGGGAGAGAAGCACTATTGGAGCATCTATTAGGGGCCATTATGCTGGCAAACATGGGGGGAGAGGAGAACTATGGAGACATCTACTAGGGGGCATTATTTACTGCCACAGACTGGGGGGAGCACTATGGGGGCATCTTTTAGGGGCCATTATATACTGGTACACATGTGGAAGGGCACTACTGGGGCATCTACTAGGGAGCATTATATACTGGCACACATGGGCACTATGGGGACCTTGGCTCAACTGGGGGCACTAAGAGAGTTTTTTGGGCACACAGTAGGGGCATTGGCACGCATTATGAGGGCACTATGGGGACATTGGCTCTACTGGGGGCACTAAGAGGAGGTATTTTTTTGCTGCCACACAACAGGGCATTTTTTGTATTATTCTTTTTGGGGGACATTATGTTTATACTATTAGTGTCGGGGGACACTGTTTCCTGGGTGCAGTTATTTTTTAGGACACTCTGTGCCAATGATTACTGAAGGCGGTAGTATCTGTGTGTAATTAGTATTTGCAGGGGGACGGTTTCTGCAGTATAGTTTTGGGGGCACAGCAGGTACAGTATTGGGGGTGGCAGTATGAAGTATTCAGAAGGTGAGAGGATGATGGAAAAGTAGGAAAATAAGATGTCTGTCTGTGAAACTCCGCAGAGAGAAGAGGTGGCTGAAAGAAATCATCATGGCGGTCTGGTCTGAAAGGAGAAGATGAGGAAAGAGAACATCTACATCTAAGGAAACGTCACTGGATGTACAAGGTATGTAGAACTATATTAGGCTACCTTCACATCTGCGTTAATGATTCTGGCAGGTGGTTCCAACAGAGAACAGCCTTCTGGAATTCACTGGATCCGGCACTGCTGGATGCAGACAGAATGCCCGCCGGCCCTGAGGTAGTTGAGGGGAAGATGACAGATGGGAAGAGAGTGTCTAATGGCCTCCATAGCATGGCCCTGCCAAGACAGCCCTGATACATGTGACCCGCCACATCTTGTTAGTGTGGGTTGTCAGAAACTGCAACCGAGTGCTCTCAGGACAAGATTTGTAGCTATAGGGCTGTGTGCCTCAGTGAAAGACTGACACCATCAAGCTGTTTACCTGATAGACTGTTCAGTTGCCCATAGCAACCGCCAAGCATGCCAAATGGTGACTGTAACCGCTAAGCACTGCGCCTCCTGCTTGGGTCAAGTTAAGATGCAAGTGTCTGTTTCATGGCCTGCGCCGTTCTCAAGTGCGGTCCCAGGATAGAAACGAGGGTAACATATAAAACTGACCACACCATGCTGTTAGTCTGTTCATTTACATGGTGCAGTCTGGAAGTAAGAGCCAATGGTCCGTGTACTCGGTGTCAGCACCTGGACCAGTGGCTGTCAGTAACAGAACAAACATGTTCCTCTGAAGGAGGAAACCCTGCGATCGTCGGCGGATATATTGACAAAGTGCGGTCAGAAAGGGGTAAAGGGCCTCTGCAGTAAGGCTCCTTGATAGTCACTAAAGGGTTAATCCTTCAGAACACTGCCACCAACATTAGTCATATACACATGTGACATCACAAGCATGTGTGTCATAAGAGAAAAACTCTTGTAAGAAGCAGGAGAGCAGCAATATTTTTGTGCCATACTGGATGCCCGAAGACCTTGAGCCTGACTACTCCCGCCCACCACACCTTGAGGAAATTTGGAGGTTCTAGCAGGAAGCCCATTTCTCAATGGAAGGAAAGAGACATACGCCTAGCCAACTAGATCAGCCCGGCTGCTGCACCCCCTCCCCCTTACTATTTATGTGGCAGCCACATAGTGGCATTACCCTCTAAGCCCAAGGGAAGGGAAGTCTTCCAGCCATGGTTTCCTAGAGGTTTCCTCCACAGGGGGTTTTCCTCTCCTGAGTGCTGGAGGGTGACTCTTCGTGAGTCGGGGTTTTGCCATATTTAATATTTTAAATAAACAATTTGGCCATTTATTCCCCAAGTGATGTGTTTTGTGTCTTAATTCTGTGTCTTTATTTTGTGTTTCAGGGGTGTATGAGAGATTTTCTCAGGGAGGTGGTTAAAGAAGTATTCCCATCTGGGACATATATGGTATAAATTGAGAGGATGTGCCATGAATGTCTGATAGTTGCAAGTCCAACCTTTGGGACCTGTTCATATGTCCGGAACAGGGGTCCAAAGTAAAAAGGAGAGCACATTACGCATGTGTGACATCTTCTCCATTCATTGCTATGGGACTTCCAAAAATAGCGAGCATGCAACAAGCAGCCACCTCTCCGTTCACCACTATGGGACTCCTGAAAATAACCAAACCAGAGCTCAGCTATTTTCTGAAGTTCCATAGCAGTGAATGAAAGGTGGCTGCACGTGTGTGACTTGCCATCTGTACACATCGGGGGCATCATCCTATGGATATGATATGTCATAAATGTCCCAAATGGAAATACCCCTTAAAATTAAATTTATTATGAAAAAACCAAGATAGTAGAGCACCTTTGCAGAAGGTCAACGACTGTTCAGGTGAATGCTGTGGGTTGAATGGATCAATCTTCTACACCACTTTTATGGCGTTGAAAAATTTCAAATTTAGCCAACTGTCCTATTTTGTATCTACATTGGAACAATGCCTGGCCTAAATATATAAATGCATGTTATATATGTAATATTAGGAGATTTAGTACAATAAATAACAACATAGGTGCACATCTCCCTTGAGGGTTGGGTTAGGTTTTTGGGTTCTCCCTTGGGTTCTCATTCATCAAAGCTATCTATCAGTAAGGCTGCTTTCACACTTCAGTTATTTGATCAGTTATTTCCATCAGTTATTGTGAGCCAAAACCAGGTGTGGGTCTTAACACAGAACAGGGGTAGATCTTTCCATTATACCTTACCTAGTGTGTAGGCTTCACTACTGGATTTGGATCCCAATAACTGATGGAAATAACTGATCAAATAACTGAAGTGTGAATGCAGCCTAAGACTGTCTTCATTGCCTATAGCAACCAATCAGAAAGGAGCTTTCATTTTTCTAGAACTAGAAAAAAATGAAAGCCGAGCTCTGATTGGTTGCTAGGGGCAACAAAGACAGTCTTTGGTAAAGGAGGCCTAATATGTACGTTGGAACAGATTTTTTACATGTCTGTATTATCACAGTACAGCAATAACACCACAAATCGTAGTCCCAGTGCCCTCATTGTGCCCCTTTACCATAAGTGCCAGAATGAGCCCTCATACATTTAGTCAAGTGTATGGGATTTTCCTTATAACTGCTAACCATAGTTTGTGCCAGCCACACCACTCCTACAGATCTTACATTTGCGGGCCCCTTGTGCTATCCAGTACTGAGCCACAACACCATATAAGTGCCAAATAATGCTCCCATAAGTTTTCATCCAGCCACTGTACCTCCATAATTGAAAGCCACTGTGCCCCCAAACTGCCTGCCACGGAGTGTCCATAAGTGAAATCCACTCTGCCCCTACCACTCCCAACAATATTGCTAACATAGGAGCTATCCACACTCATGCCAAAAGGTGACAACCATGGTGCATCTACAAATGCCATCCATAGTGCCCCCATAAGTACGCCCATCTAACAGAGCAACCACAGTGTTACTATAAGAGACATGAACTGACAGTGCCGGTTAATTTCCCAAAACATTTCATCCAGTGCCTTCATAACTGCTTGCCATAGTTTCGTTGTTCCTTCACAAGTGCCAGCCACCCCTCAATACAAATGCCAGTCACAGCTCCCCCATAACAGATAAATATCCTATAAATCTCAGTCAAAGCCCTCTATAAGTTTCCACCATATCCATAGTTGTGCCATAATTGACAGCCACAGTGGCTGTAATATATAGTGCCTAAAGCTACATATGCTATTGCCAAAGTATATAGCTACTCCTAATTAGAGGCTTCTTGCTTTAACCCTTTCAGTACCGAGCCACTTTTCACCTTAAATCCCAGGCCGATTTTTGCAAATCTGACATGTCACTTTATGTGGTAATAACTTTACAACGCTTTTACTTAACCAGGCCATTCTGAGATTGTTTTCTCGTGACACATTGTACTTCATGACAGTCATAAATTTGAGCAATGAAGAAATACTCCAGCACAATGAAGAATAATACTGATAATTCTTTATTGATCACATGGCCAAAGAGAAGTTGTGACGTTTCGGCCAAATGTGGCCTTCATCAAACTATGGCACAAAATAAGGGGACATGGACAAATACAAAATTGAGTTCCCAGAAGACAGTAAAGTGCATTGTATCATGTTACAACATATAAGCAATGTAGATATTGGTCAGAGGTTGCCATATCTGTAGATAGCTGTTAAGGATTATCACATATCATATCTCAGAAAGACATAAGGCTAACTATGGACATACATAACAAAATTATATGGTTATACATATACATAACAAAAATTATACTGATCTAAATACACATATACACATATATATATATATATACACACAAAGGAGTATATAATATGCAGGGGGATTTCCGTAAGACCCTAGAGGCTTCATCTTAAATATATCAGCTCGTCCTCAAAGATTATCACAGTCATCAGTTGGGAAAATAGAGTACATCAAAAATCATCAGGTAAGTGTCTATAGAGCATCATAATAAGTATCGTATATGACCAGAGCATAGTAATGACCACAAATTGTATATATAGGAAAACCAAATAGGTAAGTATGGAAATAGACTTGTACCCTGTAATATGGCAGTTGAAAACAATATCGATGCTATTGAACATGCTGATAACAATATTCATATGGTAATGAGTAGTAGATATTACCTGGTGCCGTAGAGGAAAAAACAGAAGAAGGTACGGGCGCAAAGTCCTAAATTTGAGTCAATATATTTCAGTTTTATTTATGAAAAAATCCCAAATTTACCAAAAATTTTAAAAAAATTTCAATTTTCAAAATTTCAATTTCTCTGCTTTTAAAACAGAAAGTGATATCTCATAAAATATTTATTACTTAACATTCCCCATATGTCTACTTTATGTTGGCATCATTTTGTAAATGTAATTTTAATTTTTTAGGAAGTTAGGGGGCTTAGAAGTTTAGAAGCAATTTTTAAAATTTTCAACAAAATTTCCCAAACCATTTTTTTTTTAGCACCAATTCAGTTATAAAGTGATTTGTGAGGCTTACCTAATGGAAACCACTAATAAATGATCCCATTTTAGAAACTACACCCCTCAAATTATAAAAAACTGATGTTACAAACTTTGTTAACCCTTGAGGTGTTCCACAAGAATTAAAGGAAAATGGAGCTGAAATTTCAAAATTTTAATTGGTAGATTATTCACGTTAATAATTTTTTTCTTGCAACACAGCAAGGGTTAACAGCAAACTAAACCTCAATATACATTACTCTGATTCTGCAGTTTACATAAATACACCATATGTGGTGGTAAACGTCTCTATGGGATTGTGGCAGTGGTCAGAAGGAAAGGAGCGCCATACAGATTTTGGAGGCAGATTTTGCTAGAATGGTTTTTAGGCACCATTTTGTAATTGAGAGACCCTGATGTCCCCCTACAGTGGAAACCCTCAAAAAGTGACGTCATTTTGGAAACTACACCCTACAAATAATATATTAAGGGGTGTACTGAGCACTTTGAGCCCCTAAGCGTTTTACAGAATTTGGAAACACTTGGCTGTGAAAATGAAAAGTTTCATTTCTTCCAATAAAATGTTGCTTTAGCCCAAAATGTTTCATTTTCACAAGGGGTAACAGGAAAAATGCACCCCATAATTTGTTACCCATTTTCTCCTGAATACGGCAACACCCCATATGTGGTGGTAAACTGCTGTGGGGTACATGGCAGGACTCAAAACAGAAGGAGCACCATATGAATTTTGCAGCACAGATTTTGATGGATTGGTTTGCGGGAGCCATTGATTTTTATTTTTTTAGAGTTATTGTCTTATGTGGGGGCTCATTTTTTGCGGGATGAGGTGACGTTTTCATTGGTATCATTTTGGGGTACATAAGCCTTTTTGATCGCTTGGTATTACACTTTTTGTGAGTCAAGGTGCAAAAAAATAGCTGTTTTGACAGGGGTTTTTTTTAATTTTTTTTACAGAATTCACCCAAAGGGGCAAATCATGTGACATTTTTTATAGAGCAGGTTGTTACGGACGCAGTGATACCCAATATGTCTAACATTTTTATTTTTTTTAAGTTTAACATATTAGATGCATTTTTGAACAGAATAAAATCTTTTTTTTTGTGTTGCCATTTTCTGAGAGCCATATTTTTTTTATTTTTTGGGAATTGTCTTAGGTAGGGTCTAATTTTTTGCGGGACGGTTTGATTGGTACCATTTTGGGGTAAATACGCCTTTTTGATCGCCTGCTACTACACTTTTTGTGAGGCAAGAGGGAAAACAATGGCTGTTTTGGCATAGCTTTTAAAAATTTTTTTACAGCATTCACCTGGGAGAACATCTCATGTAATATTTTTATAGAGCAGGTTGTAACGGACGCGCTGATACCCAATATGTCTAACATTTTTATTTTTGTTAAGTTTTACACATTAGATTCCTTTTTTGAACAGAATGAAATCTTTTTTTTTTGTGTTGCGATTTTCTGAGAGCCAAATTTTTTATTATTTTTTGGGCGATTGTCTTAGGTAGGGTCTAATTTTTTGCGGGACGAGATGGCGGTTTGATTGGTACCATTTTGGGGTAAATATGCCTTTTTGATCGCCTGCTATTACACTTTTTGTGAGGCAAGAGGGAAAAAATGGCTGTTTTGGCATAGTTTTTTTTACTTTTTTTTTACAGCATTCACCTGGGAGACCATCTCATGTAATATTTTTATAGAGCAGGTTGTTACGGACGCAGTGATACCCAATATGTCTAACATTTTTATTTTTGTTAAGTTTTACACATTAGATGCATTTTTGAACAGAATAAAATCTTTTTTTGTGTCGCCATTTTTTTAAAGAGCCATATTTTTTTATTTTTTGAGCGATTGTCTTAGGTAGGGTCTAATTTTTTGTGGGATGAGATGACAGTTTGATTGGTACCATTTTGGGGTAAATATGCCTTTTTGATCGCCTGCTATTACACTTTTTGTGAGGCAAGAGGGAAAAAAATGGCTGTTTTGGCATAGTTTTTTTTTAACTTTTTTTTACAGCATTCACCTGGGAGACCATCTCATGTAATATTTTCATAGAGCAGGTTGTTACGGACGCAGTGATACCCAATATGTCTAACATTTTTATTTTTTTTAAGTTTTACACATTAGATGCATTTTTGAACAAAATAAAATCTTTTTTTTTGTGTTGCCATTTTCTGAGAGCCATATTTTTTTATTTTTTGGGCGATTGTCTTAGGTAGGGTCTCATTTTTTTGCGGGACGAAATGACGGTTTGATTGGTACCATTTTGTGATTAATACGTCTTTTTGACAGCTTGGTATTACACTTTTTGTGAGGCAAGGTGATCAGAAAATGGCTTTTTTTGCACTTTTTTTTTCCACGGGGTGGGTCATGTGATATTTTTATAGAGCCAGTCGATATGGACGCGGCGATACCTAATATGCCTACTTTTATTTTTTTCCCTATTTTTTACAATTTTTTTAAATTTTATTTTGGGAAAATGACACTTTTCTTTTTTTTACTTGAAACTTTTTTTTTGTTAAACTTTTTTTTTAAACTTCTTTTTTTACTTCATTTTTTGTCCCAGTCTGGGACTTCAACTTTTGGGGGGTCTAATCCCCTGCACAATGCATTACAATACTTCTGTATTGTAATGCACTGGCTGTAAGTGTATTACCAGTGTAATACACTTATAGCTTCCTGCCTGTGAGATCCAGGGGGCTGGATCTCACAGGCTTCCGTAGAAGGCCATCGGGTCCCCGTCACAGCAGCGCGGGGACCCGATGGGCTCTCCCTTTCACCGCAGACATCGCACATCCCGCGGTCAGCGCTGACCGCGGCAGTGCGAGGGTTAATGCACTGGCATCAGTGTTTTCACTGATGCTGGTGCATACAGCAGGGGTCTGGCTATCAGCCACTGCCAGACCCCTGCAGCTGATCGGGCGAGCACAGCTCCTGCGCCCGCCCAATCACAGCGCCGTAGCAGTTCGGTGCTAGGATTTGTGTCCTGGCTTCCAGCGCCGTACATGTACGGCGCTGGGAGTGTAAGGGTTAAAAGATCTCCTCCTGACTTTCTGCTTTAGTAAATACTTGCATTTCCCATAAGGCTGGTTTCACATCACCGTTTCATTTTCCGTTCTTCTGATCCGTCAGAAGAACAGGAAAAAAAAAAAACAGGATCCTATTAAAAAAAAAAAAATGGATCCACACATTTGACATCCACTTGAGAAATTTCCATCTGAGATCTGTTTTTTTCAGGCGAAAAAAAAGTTCTGCATGCAAATAAGACGATGATGTAAAACCAGCCTAAATTAAAAGGGTTATCAAATTCTAGAAAAAAAGCCCCCCATATGCCGGGCCCCCATATACTTACTGTACCTGGCTCCCCACTCCGTGCGCCACTCCTGGTCGCCTGCCATTGGCTGTCTTATTGGGTATGCAGTGGCAGGGTTTGGGGTGGCCCCACTGCTATGATGGGTCCACCGCACATCGCTGAGGTGTCACCACGTGTTGCTGCTCTACAAAAGGGACCCCAATGAGAATTAAGTCCCGAGAGTCAGGGTCTGCAGTAAACCTGTATGCTTCTTTACTGGAGGAAATCAAGTGCAAAACTATACAGGCAATTCACTGGGCTGGCTTCTCTAGTCTCCTCCCGGACAGAAGAAGAGTTTGATGCTGAGAAAAGGCTTGAGCTAGCTGCCCCTCTCTCTCTCAAAAGGCTTATACGCTGGACAAAGGCTGGTGATCCAGGGTCTGTGGCAGAGTATCCATGTAACAGCGTCTTCTTCTGGTCACTCAAGAAGTCTGTCAGAGTCTCTTCTTCTATGCACTGATTCCCTAACTGCAGCACACTAGAGGCTCTGACTGCTTTCCTTATATTCAGTTTCTACCTGAACTAGAACCTTCTAGTGGGAGGGTTGTAGTGGAGAAACATAACCCAAACAAATACAATGTTACAACTTTCGTCTCTCATAGACTTGCATTAGAGCTTCAATGGTACTCAATGGCAATGACGCAGCAGTTTTTTCAGACAAAAGCAAGTCTTTAGACATAATAACTAAAACTGACATCCAAAAAGTCAGTTTGTCTGGTTTTAGTGGTAAACAAGTTCTACTTTTTTTTTATCTACAAAACATGCTCTTTTTTAAACCCTTATGGTAACTGTGGAAAATTACTAGTTTCTCATTATTAGCACTAGAAAGTCCCAAAGGTCTCTCAGTGTTCATTAACCCTTTCCACAGTGCTGTGCAAACACAGTGCAGATGAACAGGATATAGACCATAACAAACATATGAAATGGAGTTAAACAGCATTAGACAGTGCAAGTTAACCCTTTAAAGTGAAATAAAGTAAGTAGTTGATGAAATTTGCATAGAGTGGAAACAGGCAAATGTCCACAAACATCCAGACTTCAAAGTACCCCTGCTCTAGGGCACTACAGGTACATATACTGTATATACTACATGGAATAAAGCGTTAGGACACTTATTCGTTACACCTACAGAAGCTTTTATGAAATCATATGTTAAAGCCATAGGCATCAATATGGAGTTAGTCCCCCTTTGCTTTTCTGGAAAGTCTCTCTGCAAGGTTTTGGAGTGTGTCTCTGGTAATTTTTGCCCATTCAACCATTTCAACGATGTTGGAAGAGCTTTTTTCACAAGTCTTGTTCAAATTCATCCTAAAGATGTTCAATGGGGTTGTGGTCAGGGCTCTGTGAGAGCCAGTCAAGTTCTTCCACATCAGATTCATCCAACCATGCCTTCATGCACCTTGCTTTGTACACTGGGGCACAGTCAAGCTGGAACAGAAAAGGACCTTCTCTAAACTGTTTCTACAAAGTTGGAAGCATACAACTGTCTAAAATGTATTGGTATGCTGAAGCATTAAACATTTTCCTTCACTGAAACTTAACCCCATTGCATTATGCCTTCTCCACCAAACTTTACAGCTGGTACAATGCAGTCAGACAGGTAATGTTCTCCAGACTCATCCATCAGACTGTCAGACAGAGAAGTGTGATTTATCACTACACAGAACTTGTTTCCACTGCTCCAGAGTCCAGTGGTGATGTGCTTTACATCACTCCAAGAAGTAGTAGGGCTGGGGGCCTTCCGAAGAGGAAACATCGAGGTGCTGGTAAAATAACAGCCTGACCTCAATGTCCCGTCCAAGAAGGGCACCAGCCCATATCAGCGGGGATGGAATTCTTCTTGGACGGGACATCGAGGTCAGGCTGTTATTTTACCAGCACCTCGATGTTTCCTCTTCGGAAGGCCCCCAGCCCTACTACTTCTTGAAGTTTACCTACAAGAAAGAATAGATTATACAATAAAACACATAAGAAATGGGAAACAACTTTTAAATTAAGAATTATGAGATTATAAACGACACGAGTCAGTTCATATTAATATAAATAAAAACGAATACCAAAGATAGTAGGAGGAGGACAATGAAACCATTGGAAAAATAGAATATTTCCCAAGTAGACACAAAAAAGAGTGGTATCCCTATTTAACTACGAGATATAAGATATATGAGGATATCTGATGAATAAAACTAACTTCAAAGCAATTTCCACCGTTTTACATATTTTTATGCAGTACTATGAGCCATTTGATATTTATCTGAATATTTTTATGTTAATATTTTTATTATTATTTTTATATATTTTTTATTCTATTTTGATTGTACTTTGGATTTTTTTAATGATTTTATATAGTTCAGGTATTTATGGATTTTAATCATTTAATTCAATGTATATATATGTATTTATTTATTTCTTCTTAAACCAGAAGGAAAGGGTTAACATCATTTCAATTCTGTAACGAGCTGCCACTTATGAAGTCCAACCCATATGGGACAGCACTTACATAAAGGCTGTCCCAATTGAGAGCTGTCCACCACTGAAGAAGGGGAGAAAACCCCGAAACGCGTTTGGAGTACAATAGTGGCAGCTCCAATTATATGTAACTTATATGGACTTTTATACCTATTTACCACAACTGAACTATTGAACAATGTGGTAATTTTCATTTGGATATATGAAATACTCCTCCTTCCCCAGATCATATTTGGAAACCTTATATCAAAGAACATTGAGATCAGCTTTGAAATTCCAGATTTCCACCAGCTTACTAAATAACAAACAGGCTACAACTATTTTATCTACAGCGCTACATACATAGAATCAGCAGCAAGGGACTACGTGGGACGCCACGTGGGACGCTGTGAAAAGGCGTGCGGGACTGCCGCGCGCTCAGCCTACAGCATTACAGCACGGCCGGTACTGGAGGAACGAAGGAGAAATCGCTGGAGGGTAATGTACAGAAAGTGTATGGATATTTTTTATACTATACAGCGTAACTTATTTATTACTGAACCCTACTAACTATCCAACTATTCAACTAGTGAACTGTATGAATTAAGGATTGAATATACATCAAGCGAATTCTGACAACATAGGGATATGTCCGGATACAGAATAACTAATAGACTTATATATCCACAAAAGGAGAACCACTATAATCTATTGGAACTAAGCCTATATATGCTTGATATCTATATGCTTATTGCAATATGTTATTGGACAACTCCATATTCCTATAGAACTGTATATATATGCATACTGTATAAATTAAGGGAAAACCCTTATACCTCCAGTATTATCGATATACATATATATACACAATTCCAACTTCAATATATTTTGGAACACTTTGTGATTCAATTATTTATTTCTTTTTGTTTATTATTACTATTTTTATTTTTTTGATTGTCAGCGCTGACACTATCTTAACCTTTGCTAAATAAATTTTTATATTTTAACATTCTCTACATGCACCTCATATGTAAGTGTGCCTGCCAACTACTTACATAATTTTCTTGCAACTCTATTATGATTAGGGGTGAATCGTAGACAGAGCACCTCTTAATCCCTTTTTTTCACTCTGTTGGTGAGCCACTACAAACATTCCCTCCTCTAAAGACATAAGTCTGCAAACATTTTAGTGCAATCAATTTCACATTTTCAAGCATAAAAGGCTCAGATATACGTTATAGTCTCTCCTCGTGGCTCCTTAGCATGATAAAACACTGGAACACATAGTCCAAAATTCAATTGTAGTCCGCGTGAGGTAATATTGTAATCCAAACAGGTAACGTGTAATCCACATGGATAATAGAAAATAGCAGCAAATAGAGAACCCTTTTTGCAAGGGGGGGCTCCCAAATAACCTGAGAAGGGGGGAAAAAGGAAAATAGGCGCGCTTAGGGGCAACTGGGACTTTTCTGCTGAGTCCTGACAGCCGTACCCATCTGGGTGAGAGTAAAATGGGGGCAATACAAACAAACAAATATAAAAAGTACCAACTAGCTCTCACACGTCAGGTGGGACGCAGCTCTTTAGCCATGCTTGCTACTTGCTCAGCGCTGGTCTAAACTGGTTCAGAGGAGGGGCACTCCCTATACGTGCAAATAGTTAGATCCCGGTGGGCTGGGCTGTTTTTTTCCAATTCTGAGGGGGGCGTATCTTCACTTTCCCGCTCTTGCGGGGGCGTATCATTATTTTCCCGCCTCACGCAGAATGCGTACATTTCGTACGTTTCATACGTATCGTTAGCGTTCAAAATTTTGCGAAGATTTACGAATAATACGAAGTGAATCCGGAAAAATCCGGATTCGCTTCGGAGGAGAAAATTTCCAAGATTCGATACGAATCTACGAAGCGGCGAATAGATTCGCTCATCTCTAATGGAAACCTATGCCATGAGTCTCCTGGTGCAAAGTTTTTGTGCTGATGTTGATGCCAGAGGAGGTTTGACTATGCAGTTATTGAGTCAGCTGCGGTGACTTTTATGCACTATGTACCTTGTAACTTTACCCATTATGGCTGAGTTGCTGTGGTTCCTAAACACTTCCACCAGGGGTTCACCTAGCCTTTCTGCTGCCTGAGGCGAAAACTGAAATGGCAACCCCCCATCCAAATTCAAATTTCTTAACCTAACTCCTTCCGTTCAGCCCATAGCCTCCCTCTTGCCCCTACCTGGTGCTGCCTGAGGCAATCGTCTCACCTAGCCTCATTGGTGGTGCACCCCTGACTTCCACTTTGCAATAATACCAGTACATGTGGCACTGAATGAAACACCTGAATGCAATGATTAAGAGGTGAATTTTCTCTCACACATTAAATTGTAAGAGCAGAATTTCAGGAAGTTCAGATATAATTGAATTCCATATCTTAGCTCTGAATCTATGAATCAGCGGTTATTTTATTATCACACTGGTGTCCTCATAAGAACCTGCTGTTTGTCAGGAAAAATAGGGGAAGAGAGAAATGTAACGATGGGTATATTCCAGAATTTCACGTGATAAAAGTGTGTTCTGAGTACAGAAGTGGAAGGTCAGTCATGTCAGGAGCTCATTACAATTGAAGAAGTGTTCCTGGGCCCAGGTTAGGTGATGTGTGACAAGTGAGTCTCAGCAGCGCTGGTGGAGAACAGTCTGTGATTGATGGCACATCTCTAGCCTCATGGCCGTAACAGAATTGTTTAGCACAAAGACGCTTCCTGGGCTTCTGCAAGGACTGGTGAGGAATAGTAAGAACAGTCAGGCACCTAATGAAAGGTTCAGTGTTAGACTGGGGAACGTCCAGATCCTGTTCTAATGGCAGACCTGGAGGGACAAATAAAAGCTGAGTCACTTGTTCTAATGGCTTAAAAGCAGCATACATGTAAGAGATATCAGAAAATTATATCTGTGGCCCAAAGTATCAACTCTGCTGATCCAAGACAAACCCCCTAGGAAGTGTCTGCTAATAGTACATTTTATATTAAATGTGAATTGCACAACAGCCTGCTAGACTCTTCGGCGGTGGCTTATCTTCTCCAGAACAAATGGATTGGTCAGTTAAATTCCCGGTCCCTCTCTTTCCTGAAACCTGCCAGTGGAGAGTCTGGAGTCCTCCATCCACATTAGGATGGATTCACATCTCCGCTAAAGGTAATCTAGTACTCTGTATGGCAGAGGAACTCCGTCAGACTACCGGAGTTACCATATCCAGCATAGCAAACTGCTATATCCCCATTGACTATAATAGGATCTGGGAGTAAGCAGTGGTATTTGTCTGGCCGAAAGCAGGAGGTCATAACTTTGGCGTATCCACTGTCTGTCTAAATCTACTCCAGCTCCCTTGCTGGCATAGATTTAGACCATTTTCTACACCTGAAACAGGCGTAGAAAATGATAAATGAGACTGGTCTACTGGCCCACCCCTTTCCCCTTCCATGCCATGGCCCTTTTTTAAACTTGGCGTGAGTGTGGAAAAGTCGCAGACTGCTGTGCAAATTACTTTGCTCCACAATCTGCAACAGATATATGCCAAAAGGTGGCGTATATCTGTTTGTAAATGACCTGCATAGCCTTCTCAGTTACAATATCTTTGTATCAAGCTGGTGTTGCTCCTGTAGTGTCTATCATGTAGGGCTGGCTATCCGTCTATGTTTATTTCAAGGCAAATAGGTGAATAAGCTGCCGCCAAATACCTCCTGGGGAGGCATTTTAAAATCCATCATACCCGAGCACTTTGTCCCTTATCTATAGTCTTAAGGGCTGTCAGATTGCTCCTATGTCAACCAGACCTGCAGGAATTGCCATGCCAAGCCTATTTAAAGGTGTTGTACCTCAAAAAATATTCCACATCTTTCAAACCAGCACCATGATCTGAATACTTTTGTAATTGCGTGTAATTAAATATGTTGTATAGCCACTGAGCTATTCAATAAACTGTAACTGCATAGCGCCACCTGCTGTTTGTTATTTTCCTTATTTCCACCATAGTAACATTGCTGAGGTGGTCACACATGCTCAGTTCTATCTTCTAACTGCCACCAATCATATCTATTGTTGGAAGCTGTGACGGTTACAAGGAGAGAGCTGTGGCACAAAGGACACACCCCTGAGCTCTGATAGGAAGAGAGCTGCAGCATAAAAGACGCTCCCCCTGAGCTGCAAGCCTGAAGATAATCTAGCAAAGCAATTGGAGCAATGAGTAGGGGGATACATGTGAGGTACAGGGCGGCGGGTTTTAGCTATGTGAGAAATTGTGATGTATTATATGATGTCTGATTTTCATTTTTATGGTAATCTTGCGGTAACCCCTTTAATAGGTAAATGTAAGGCCAGTTTAAGTGAGGTTCATTATGTTTATATGACTACAATCTATTAAGTGGCATCTGAGGTTCATTGATGTCACTGGCTTCTATTGCCTTGATAGGTCACATCATGAAGATTTCATTTGACCAAACTGATCCCCAGAATGTTATAAAAGAGTAAAGGTACCCATACACATTACTCTATAGTTGTTCAAAATGGATAAAACAATCTTTTATTGGGTGACATATACCAACAGAACACGGACAGATAGATCTTTATTGTTTGAAAAAATTGCCCAAATTTGAAATTTATGGCCGATAGACTGATGAAAGGCCTTTTATTCAAAATTTGTTTATAAACGAAATATACTTGAAAAAAATGTTTCCAGAAAGATTGTTTGTCCTTCACCTCATATCCTTGAACATATATGGTCACTTTGAAAGTCTTTAATGGCCAGTGTGGATAAAATGCATATGACTGTGTCTGTGAAACGAGCCCCAGCCCAATGGTTGGCCACCTTAAAGGCTTTTCCGAGATTTTTTAACTTATGGCTAGAGATGAGCGAACGTGCTCGGGTGAGGAGGACGGAAGCGGCTGCCTGCGCCCATGCGAGCGCAGGGGAGCCGAGCGGTACAGTGCTCGTTACAAGCACGTTCGCTCATCTCTACTTATGACCTATCTTCTGAACTTGATGTCACACGGAGTAGGCAAAGCTGCTAGAAGGCAGCGGCGCTACAGCTGATCGATATAGGACCCCTACTGATCTGATACTGATGACCTATCCAGAGAATCTCAGAAGCCCCTTTTAAGAAATCAGAGTGATGGCCAACCTCCGTCACTCCAGCTGTGGTGAATTTACGACTCTCACCATGATCCATTAGTTTCTATACAGTTCTGTGAACAGTCATGTATGCAAGTGTACATCTTGGGAGTTGTAGTTTTACCACAGCTGGAGTGCCGGAGGTTAGCCATCACAAGTCTAGGATCTCCAAAGAGAGCACACGTGATAGTATGTAGGCGAGAACCAGGATAAGCAGCACAGCCAGAGAGATATTAGTGGAACCCCCTCCATATAACAGGTAGGGAGTGTTCTCTAATTTTTGTGAAGAGCGATACATCCCATAATATTGCTCAAATAATCGAGCTTAAAAACTGCCACAATTCAGAGCCAAATAAAATAATGTACACATATTAATAAGTCTGAGTTCTTCATCATGGAGGATTCCTAGCGCTTTGTTGTCATCCATACATGTTCAAGATATCATTCCTGAAGATCTGAAATGGCCTACAGCACAGCAGTGAAATGGTCTGAACTGGCATTCAGCAGATCACTGGGAGATGCTGTGTGTCATTCAGCCGTGGAGGGGGCCTAATTCCGGTCCCTAAGTGAATGAATGCTGTCCCTGGATGTTGTCCCTGGGTAGAAGCCCAAACCATTCTGTTTGTTTTGCAAATTCAGATACGACTCAGGACGAGAACAATGAGGGAAGAAACTACAAGCGTGGGACGAGAAGAGCTGCTGGAAGCTAGCTTTAAAGGGAATTTGTCATAAAAAAATGACCCATTGTTTAAATCAAATTTTTATGTTAAACATATGTCTTTGTAATGTTTGGCGATGTTTTTTCTAATTTTCCATGTTCCTATCTATATTTTAAAATCATCTTAAAATCTTGCAGTTTTCCTTCTGGCCACTAGGCTATAATCTCAGCTGAGATATCCTGTTTGTCAGTGTGTCAGCTGTAAAGTAATGCTGCTACCGTAAACAGTGTAATTGGAGACCAACTCACATCACAGACAATAGAATCTCCCTGTAGAATAAACAAAAACTTCAAAGGAAAAAGCCTCGCAATGCATTCTCAATAGGACTGGAGCTGTCTATTGCTGCCTATGGTCCATGGGGCTTGCTGTAAAGCATATCACTAAATGCTGTTTAGAACAGCTCAGCCAAGATGGCAGCCCCCGTAAAAATGTTCTAGTAATGAAATTTCAAAAACTACAATCAGAAAATACAAACAGATTAGAGAAAAAGAACATGTTTTATTATCTCTTTTTAATCAATAAAGAAAATTTTAGGTGACAAAATCCCTTTAAAGAATTAAGTTACGTTACTACTGCAGTTTCGTTAGTAGACAGTGGCCTTGTACTGGAAAAATACCTAAAAGTGGCCCCATATGGTAGGAGGGTTTAAATTGATAGCAGGTCGGAAAACAAAAGTAGGGGGATCAGCAA
This sequence comes from Rhinella marina, assembly GCA_900303285.1. Lineage (NCBI taxonomy): Eukaryota > Metazoa > Chordata > Amphibia > Anura > Bufonidae > Rhinella > Rhinella marina. The sequence continues at coordinate 47,730 of ONZH01010177.1, read as the reverse complement.
TACCATAGAGCAAAATACCACATACTACAATGCGGCACAATATTTTGCCCTAAAAGCTATCCCCCCAAGTTGGCCGTGAATGGCGGACATTTTCTCTTCTCCTCTTCCAGTGTCTCTGATTAAGATATGGAGCAGGGGGCTTAGGAGGTGAGATGCGGGCCATAGTTGAATTCAGGAGGGCAAGTCGCTGGCCGAGTACATGAGTACCTGATTCTCACATAGTTAATTACCACTGATAGATTATTAATTACCAAGCCAGTGGCAGAGATGGGGGCTTCAGCGGCCCCCTGGGCATTGGCACACCAGGAAATTTCCCTGTAAGTTCTATGGCCAATTCACCCCTGCACACGACCATCTCAGCATACCACAGATTCACAAAATATATACACCTTCCATGTAGGGTGGCCACCGGCTTCATCTCAAAAAGGAGGACATTTTCGGCCACACCCCCAATATGTTAAACCACACCCCAATCTGCTAAACCACGCCCCCAATCTGCTAAACCACGCCCCCCAATCGGCTCGTACACCGTCACCCATCACACCTCCCCTGGCTCTTACCACACATACACCCCCACCCCCACCACGTGAAAATTCAAGCCAGCAAGCCTAACTATAAAAATACCGCTCTACTGTGGTTAGAATAAAGAGGATTGTTCAGTAATTAAAAATAAAATATGGCAGATGGAAAAGAAATCCACAATTTTCAGCTGTTCCCTCCCTGCCATTGAATGCTTTGGTTATATGGCTGCAGTGGTGACGCCTGTGACACGCTGGACTTTCTGGCATCATTGCTGCTGCCACGTAAACAAAGACTGACAGGCATGTAATGGGCGAGTGTGCACCTCTGTCATAGTGCTGGTGATGTGCACACTGATGGGCAGGTGTATGGCATGTGACCACTGCAGCCAGTTCTCAGCATTAGATCACTGATTGGCTGCAGCAGTAACATACCATATACCAGCAGGTGACACATATCTGGATGGACATTACATTCACCAGCACCAGACATACCAGATGATACAGCACCACTTACCTCTTACATCCAGTGACGTCTTCCTGATGTAGATCTTCTCTTTTCTCATCTTCTCTATTTGGCCCACACCGCCATGACACTTCTTTCAGCTCCATCTTCTCTCTGCCACAAAGACATCATAGATTACCCACTTTTACTGTTATCCTGCTGCTGCCTAAAATACTGCCTAAAATAGTCCCATTAGTAATAGTGCCCCAATAGTGATAATGCTCCACCAGTATCCCTTTTTAGCAGTAGTGCCCTCCATATTGTACTAATAATAGTAACACCCCCAATAGTACCCCTGGTAGTAGTAATAATTCCCCATAATAGAAACCATTTTCCCATAGTGCCTCCAGTAGTGCTCCCAGAAATAATAAGGACCTGCTGTAATGGTCCTCAAATCATCCCACTGTGCCCCCACCAGACCTCACATCAGCCCACAGTTCCCCCATCAGACCTCAGATCAGCCCACTGTGCCCCCATCAGACCTCACATCAGCCTGTAGTGCCATCATCAGACCTCAGATCAGCCTGTAGTGCCCCCTTCAGACCTCAGATCAGCCTGTAGTGCCCCCTTCAGACCTCAGATCAGCCTGTAGTGCCCCCTTCAGACCTCAGATCAGCCTGTAGTGCCCCCTTCAGACCTCAGATCAGCCTGTAGTGCCCCCTTCAGACCTCAGATCAGCCCACTGTGCCCCCTTCAGACCTCAGATCAGCCCACTGTGCCCCCATCAGACCTCACATCAGCCCACTGTGCCCCCATCAGAACTCACATCAGCCCACAGTGCCCCCATCAGAACTCACATCAGCCCACAGTGCCCCCATCAGAACTCACATCAGCCCACAGTGCCCCCATCAGACCTCACATCAGCCCACTGTGCCCCCATCAGACCTCACATCAGCCCACAGTGCCCCCATCAGACCTCACATCAGCCCACAGTGCCCCCATCAGACCTCACATCAGCCCACTGTGCCCCCATCAGACCTCAGATCAGCCCACTGTGCCCCCATCAGACCTCAGATCAGCCCACAGTGCCCCCATCAGACCTCACATCAGACCACAGTGCCACCATCAGACCTCAGATCAGCCTGTAGTGCCATCATCAGACCTCAGATCAGCCTGTAGTGCCATCATCAGACCTCAGAACAGCCCACTGTGCCCCCTTCAGACCTCAGATCAGCCCACTGTGCCCCCTTCAGACCTCAGATCAGCCCACTGTGCCCCCTTCAGACCTCAGATCAGCCCACTGTGCCCCCCTTCAGACCTCAGATCAGCCCACTGTGCCCCCATCAGACCTCAGATCAGCCCACTGTGCCCCCTTCAGACCTCCGATCAGCCTGTAGTGCCCCCTTCAGACCTCCGATCAGCCTGTAGTGCCCCTTTAGACCTCAGATCAGCCTGTAGTGCCCCCTTTAGACCTCAGATCAGCCTGTAGTGCCCCCTTCAGACCTCAGATTAGCCTGTAGTGCCCCCTTCAGACCTCAGATCAGCCTGTAGTGCCCCCTTTAGACCTCAGATCAGCCTGTAGTGCCCCCTTTAGATCTCAGATTAGCCTGTAGTGCCCCCTTCAGACCTCAGATCAGCCTGTAGTGCCCCCTTCAGACCAGCCTGTTAGTGCCCCCTTCAGACCAGCCTGTAGTGCCCCCTTCAGACCAGCCTGTAGTGCCCCCTTCAGACCAGCCTGTAGTGCCCCCTTCAGACCCTGTAGTCCCCTTCAGACCAGCCTGTAGTGCCCCCTTCAGACCAGCCTGTAGTGCCCCCTTCAGACCAGCCTGTAGTGCCCCCTTCAGACCAGCCTGTAGTGCCCCCTTCAGACCAGCCTGTAGTGCCCCCTTCAGACCAGCCTGTAGTGCCCCCTTCAGACCAGCCTGTAGTGCCCCATTCAGACCAGCCTGTAGTGCCCCATTCAGACCTCAGATCAGCCCACTGTGCCCCATAAAAAAAAAAAAAAAAAAAATCTTACCTTTCCTGGGGTGCAGCTCCGCTCCAGCGATCTTGTCTCTTCACTGCCCGCGCTGCACTGTCACCTGACTGCGTGCAGCGTCAGGTCAGAGTGCGCGCACTACGTCCTGACGCTGTACCAGTCAGGCGTGTGCAGCGCAGACAGGAAGACACCGGAGCGCAGGAGGAGCTGAGCGGTGAGTACAGACCCAGCTCCTGCAATGAGCGCTTCCATCTGTATTGATGGAAGCGCTCATTGCTGCCTGCGCCCCTAAAAAGGAGGACTTCTGGCCGTCCGTCCAGGCCTTTAGCCGGACGGAGGACCAGGAGTCCAAAAACCGGACTGTCCGGCCAAAAACCGGACGGATGGCCACCCTACTTCCATGTCCAATCTGCATTTTTCTCACTCTCATTACTCGAAATGACTATTCTTATCCACAATACAGTCAAGAATAGGGCATTTTCTATAATTTTCAGAATGGACACAGACATGTGGACTCACAGAAATGAACGGCTGTGAATTCCACAAAAATTCTGGATATAAAATACGATCATGCACACAAGGCCTTATGCTACAGTACGTGTAGCAAAATACAGTATAATCATTGCAACCACCCAGCCTTAAACATGATAATAGTCCCCAAAGCTCCATCAGAAAACAAGCTGACTTTGGAGCCAATTGCAGCGAGCCCCTGAGGAGCCATAGCAGAGGATGGGACCCCTGAACCTCCATCAGGCAAGAGAACCAGGGTGTGCCCCAAAGGGAAGAAAAGTGTGCCCTTCCTATCACTGCATAGCCAAGGGGAACGTCAGAGTGACAAATAACTACAACCACCATTCTTGCCACTATCACTCCTGTCCTCTCTATGCTCTCTTATGCTGAGCATGCTACATTAAGGAAGTATTCACCCTACTGATATGTATCTAGTTACCCTCCTATACCCCCCTATACAGTGCCCCTCATATAAAATACCCCTTCTTTGTGGCCTCAGTAGATGCCCCCATAGTGCCACACAATAATGTGCCAGTAAAAGGTGCCCCAGAGGCCTCAATAATGTGCCAGTACAAAATGCCCCATAGATTCCCCAATAATGTGCCAGTACGAAGTGTCCCCATAGATGCCCCCACAGTGCCCCCAATAATGTACCAGTAAGAAGTGCCCCCATAGATGCCCCCACAGTGCCCCCCAATAATGTACCAGTAAGAAGTGTCCCCATAGATGCCCCCACAGTGCCCCCAATAATGTACCAGTAAGAAGTGCCCCCATAGATGCCCTCACAGTGCCCCCCAATAATGTACCAGTACCAAGTGCCCCCATAGATGACCCCACAGTGCCCCCCAATAATGTACCAGTAAAAAGTGCCCCCATTGATGCCCCCCAATAATGTGCCAGTACCAAGTGCCCCCATAGATGCCCCCACATTGCCCCCAATAATGTGCCAGTACCAAGTGCCCCCATAGATGCCCCCACGGTGCCCCTCAATAATGTGCCAGTACCAAGTGCCCCCATAGATGCCCCCACAGTGCCCCTCAATAATGTGCCAGTACCAAGTGCCCCCATAGATCCCCCCACGTCATCGCGCCGCCTGAGCCGACCTCTGATAGGCTACAGGGCTAGTGCCTACAGCCTATCAGAGGAACAGGCAGGGGAGACGCCTCTCCCTCCCCTGCCACGCAGCATCTATCTGTATCACTGTCCTGAGGACGACGATACAGATGACTATGGAGATGAGCGCTTCCACAATGGAAGTGCTCATCTTCCGGTCCCCTGCCACCGCCACTGCCACCCTCCACTGGTGATCAGGGTCCTGATTGCCGCAGCCTGGCAAACATCCATCCAGGGCCTGGTCCTGGGCTGTGGACCGGTGGTTGGGGACCACTGGTCTATGTGACCTCCTCCATGTGGCTGATCTGTCAATATCATATTATATGTTTGTAAATATTTCATAAAATATAGATTTTTTTCCTATATACATCTGTGTATGCAGTGTGCTTGATATTTATTTTTCTGTGTTTACAAAAAGTAAAATAAGAAAAAGTCTACCCTGTCTGGTATTTTAAAGCCATTTGGTCACAGGGGATTTGTTTTGTCGTAATTAGGCTGTTTCCTTGTAGTGTGGACAGGTCAGAGCTGGCACGGCCTGGGCATTTAATACCCTCATTGTTCCTATTGTAAGCAGATGACAGAAGCTTCAAAGTGAACAACTGGATTCTGCATTCTACTTTCATCTTATCTCCATTGTATACGGAGGACTCAAAGGGAATGAAGCTCTGATTGAACCTTTAGGGAGGGCATCACTTTGCTTTAATGTTCACACTTATCTTGTATCCATCCAATGCAATAAGTGGAGGATCAACAAACATCTACCTACAATAGCAGTCAGCTCAGATCAACTAAAAAAACTGATAAAAAGAGATAAAAGATTCGTCTCTAGGAGTGATAAGGAATAAAGGATCGAGGATCCGCAAAATACGGATGGGGTCCTTGTGCATCTCACCCTTTTTGTTCCCCATTGTAGAAATGCCTATTCTTGTCTGCAAAATGAACCAGAAGAGGACAAGTTCTATGATTTGCGGCAAAGCTGCAGCCCCATACAAATAAAAAAAACGTGGATCAGGTGCAGACCAAAAAATGGACATGTGAATGAGGCCTAATATAAAGTAATATTTTATTGTGATTTTTTTAAATTGTGTTTTTATTTAGTCATGCTGTTCATTGTTAAATGTGTTTTTTCATTAAAGGGGTTCTCCGGGCTTTTAATATTGATAACCTATTCTCAGAATAGGTCAGGTCGGTGGGGGTCTGACACCTGGCACCCCCGCCAATCAGCTGTATGAATGGAAGGCACGCGCAGTGTGCAGGTGCCATCTCCCTTCTCTCTTCCTGTTCGCTGTTGCTATGTCTATGGTGAGCAGGAAGAGAGATGGGAGAAGACACCTGCACACTGCCCGCGCCTTCCCTTCATACAGCTGATCGGAGGTAGTGGCGGGTGACCTATCCTTCTCGTTCATCACGTGATTAGCACCATTGCATGGGGAGGTTATCAGGAACAAGTGTATATACTAATGTTCGTTCCTGATAATCTGCTCAATAGAAGTCCCAAGAAAAGGGCCATACACAGCCTATCTTCAGCCATCTTGCCTGCACTCTGTTTAACAGAATTTAGAAAGCATTATTAAAATTGCTTTACGGCAGCCACATGGTCCACAGACACAATGGACAGGAGGAGACCTCACTGACTTCTATGGGAGAGTTTTCTAGGCAGCTCTGTGACCTGTGAAGAGGTCATTGTACAAGGAAAGAATAGATAAGATCTGACAATCACCTATTGTCAATGGTGGATCCTGTCTTATCTGTCATTCTAATTATGCCTTTAATGACATCACCTCTGTGTATAGATAAGCAGATAACTGCAGTAAAGTGATCTGTACAGACCAAGAAGTGGCACCAATTATTGGACTTAGTGGCCAGAGCAAAAACTGCAGGATTTTATGGTCTTAGTTTAAATATAGAGATTGACATGGAAAATTAAAAATAACATCACCAAAAATTATTAAAAATATTTGAAATATAAAAATGTGATTTAAACAATAGATCATTTTCTGATGTCATATTTCCTTTAAAATGAAAGATTCCCATCCTGTAGTGATCCACCATTGTTGTACAAGTCTACCTTCTCGCACATTGGTTGGATGAGTAATGATCTTTCAAGGCAAATTAAATTAGGAAAAAAATCATCTTGACTTTTGTGTGTTAGTAATATGTCATCATTTAATAAACAGTCATAGAGTCATCAGGGGGTTTCTATTAGATAGGATTTCTAAATATAGGTCCTGAAAGCGGCAGGAAGAAATCAAGACAAAAGTCCTGTGATGTGTGCTTCTTTATTCCCACGGAAAACACTTCCTGGAAATCTCGCCAAGAGTCATAAATTCACTTTCCTTAGTACTGCCTTAGGACTGCAGCACTAGCCTGAAAGTGACTTGTGGGAGTATGTATCAGTAGAACTATATACACCATGTATTATAATACGGTTACGCTGGTATCACACCATTTTAACCAAGCCTTGGCACTGAGTATTGCAGTTGGGAGCATCCTCTGCATTTGGCAGGAGGGCATGGAGCAAATAAAGATTTGTGGAGGTCCCAGGCACCTGCGTTGGTGGGGGCTTCCTCACTAGTGGCAGTGTAATGCTTTGATAACTTAGGCCATCTGTTTTTCTGATCCTTCAGAAGAACAGAAAAGTGTAAAAAACTGATTTGTTATTTTTAGCCTCAGTTATGATCAGTTTGTGTCACTTTCATCAGAGATTAGGTATTTTTGAAAGGAGAAAAAGTTATGTAACAAGTACTTTTTCGTCCATGAAAAATAACTTATCTCTAACGAAAGTGACACAAACTGCTGCAAAGTGATCATAACTGAGGCTCAAAATCTGTTTTTTTTCTTTTTTTTTAATTTCTCTGTTCTTCTGATGGATCAGAAGGACAGAAAGCTAAGGCCGGGTTCACATCACTGTTTAGTTTTCCGTTCTTCTGATCCATCCCATTGCCTTAAGGGAGTATTCCATTGTATTTTTGCATTGGCCCCACCCACCACTTACTAGTATTGCGCTTCAGCCCTACTAACATATTAGACCCACTCAGGGACGATGGTTGGATCTCAAAACAGCCCTAATATATATGTGTCAAATTCTTGATCCAACCCCCCCAAATCCAGACATTACATTAATGCTATCACACATACTGGAGACTACAGCAAACACATACCTATTTCATCCAGTGACCTCTTCTGATGTAGAGGCTCTCTTTCCTCATCTTCTTCATTTGTCCCAGACCACCATGACTACTTTTCATTTGCGTCTCGTCTGGGTTTGCCACACAGTGCTTGTGTATTGAGGGTAAATGGTTCCTTTACATGGGGCGATATTACAGTTGGTAGTCAGGAAGAAAGTGTTCCTTCCCGATGATCGCTGATGGAGGAGACCGCTGCATTTATATGCAACAATCTTCTTGAGAGTATGGGGAGGACCAATCCCTAATGCCATCGCTCTACCCCAATCTGACTTGTTTCACAGCATGATCTGCTGCTGGTTAACAATCATTTTTGCATGCGCATAAACGATCGGATTACCTGATGAACAAGCATTTCGCTTGTTCATCGGGTAAACGGCAGTACATTTACACCACCCAATCATCGCTAACGAGTGTTACTATGAACTTTCTTTAGTGATAATCTGTGAGATTTTTGGCCTGTGTAAAGGGTCCTTTAGCTACAATCTCAAGGCATTGCAGGCCCAACCCCTGGACAGCAATGCGCAGGAACCAGAGTCCTGTCTGGAAATACAGAAAATGAATTGGAGCCTAAGAGAAATTCTAGAAACCCATCAACTTTGAGAGTACAGAAAGTTACTTGAAGGTTAAGTAGCCATATTGGTCGGTGTGAGGACTATCGCCTGTGAAGGTTAGGCACGTATTTTTGCTGTCAGGTCTGTTAACGGTCTATACCCCACTCTGGGCAATGTACAACCACATTTTTGGGAGAATAATGTACCAAACAGACTGGATTACAGTGAAGCATTACGATACATAAAGAGTGCCTCTGGTTGTGGCTTGTGGAGGTAAACGTAAAGTTTATTGAAACTGTTAACACAAAATGTGAATGCTGCAGACATTTTAATTAAAGTACTGGTTAATTTTTCAATTCAGCAGCTGCTTTCTGTCTCCATCTGTTCCCTGCCCTGCACTTCATCACAACCCCAACAGGAAGGGTCACCCACATTAGGTAAAAGACCCCTCTCACGAGGGTGTGCCCTGGGGGAAACGGTGCGACCCCTCCTAACTGTGCATGTGGCCCTACGGGAGCGTCCAAGAGGGATTACCGCCACCATCTAGACTACCACACCCATCCTCGCCCCTGGCGCCCTTCCCACGGGCCTGACATTGCACATAAAAAAGGGATCACAAACAGGATAATTCCTTTGTGCCTTGTTGTGAGCTTCTCATGTATGTGGCTGCAAAAAGACTTTCTTGCGCTGTAAAATACTTGTTGTGCTAGGACTTGAAAGTGTGCTGCTTGAATGCCGAAAATACAAACGAGTGTCACAGGCACTTTAATCCACCCTGCTTGCTGTCAGCGAATGGACTGCTGACCAGCCCACAAAGGGATAAAGCATTGTGGTATTGTTGCTGCACTATAGACTATGGTACTGCCTTACTAAGTGCAGGAAATTGTGTAAACACTCCGCTGAGAGCCGGAAGAAGAATAGTCTGCCCACCACAATGTCGGAAAGCAAGTCTGTACGCAACATGGACTGTGAAAGAGTAGTCCTGCAGAAGCAGAAAAATACAGTTGTGCCTATTAGAAAAGAACCCGAAATGAAGGGGAGGGGCCAATCTCGACCTGCAGTGACAGTCTGTCGCAGGTCCTGGACTGGCTATACTTGATTCCGCCATGGACCCTACCAAATTCTTTTAGACTGATGAGCCCAAGTTGCTGGCCCTAATGGAGGAGCTGTCCACCAGAGAGGAGAGAAACTGTCCCGTTGACTGACCCACAGACAGGGGCGTAGCTATAGGGGGTGCAGAGGTAGCAGTCGCTACCGGGCCCAGGAGCCTGAGGGGGCCCAAAGACCCTTGTGCCACATAAGAAGACACACAAAGAACTGAGGGAAGGGGGGGCCCAAGCTGATCTCTTGCACCAGGGCCCATGAGGCCATAGCTACGCCCCTGCCCACAGAGCTTGCACAGGGCAGTGCTGGAGCTGCGGCTGGACCCCTTGACAACTCTCCTGGTGGAGTCATGTTTTCTGCATCAACTTCCTTGCCACCCAGAGATCAGGGATGCAGACGAGCTGCGCTAATGCAACTTCTAGAGTACCCTTGAGCTGGAGACCCTGAGCTGGAGCACCATAAATGGACTACCACCGATCAGCTGTTTGAGAAGCCACTTGCGCTCACAGGAGCGCTGGTACCTTCTCAAACAGCTTATTGGCGGGGTTCCAGGTGTTGGACCCCCTCCAATCAGATACTGATGACCTAGGACAGAGGATAGGTAATCAGTTAAAAAGTGTCAGAAAACCCCTTTAATCTGTTAGTCAGTAGTCTACTGTGGATGTAATGAAAGCAGAGTAATAGATTTTATTTTAGGCAGTGATGGGTTAACAAAAATTCTTAAGTACAACATATAAATGCCTGTGATTATAGCTCTCCAGCCTGTACCTGATCCGTGAGGAGGCTGGAAATGGCAGAAGTGGGTTAGACTGCAGCAATACTGCAGAACATTATGAGTGATCTACGACAAGACACAGCAGAGTCAGCAAATGCTGCAGCAGAAATAAAACCCAGGAAAAAAACACAGCAGGCAATGAGGACACAAAACTGCAAGGCTCACCGTTAAAGGGGACATCCCCAGCATCCTGCAGTGCCAAGCTGTATTGTTTCTGAATTTTTGGGAGCAGGTCCCTCCAGAAGATCCTGATATGTCATCACAAAGATGTTCCTCATGATAAACATCTCCATGTTGTAATGTGTAGGCCTAAAATGAAGGCAGGGGTCTGTGGAGAATTCAGAAACTTGCAATTGAACAGGGTGAAAGAGAATAAATATTCCACCTTAAGAGAATAGTTCGGGTACGGCCTGTTGGCTCCATAGAAATGAATGGGAGCAGTGGCCGCGCTTGCGCGGTTCACTGCCATTAATTTCTATGCGCACTTCGGGAAGCTGTGCCTGGTGATGGCCGGACCCCGGGGTCCTCCAGGCACAGAGCTCCCTGCTTCGTTCTCGATATAGGTGCGGGACCCACACCTATAAGACAATGGGGGCATATCCTAGCGATATGCCCCCATTGTCTAAGATGGGAATACACCTTTAAGGCAGAATTTCAGATATACTAGTATATAATAATATATAAGCCGCTACCCCATGAGGTATATTGGTTATTTATTATTTTAACGTCTGCACATGCTAACATCCTAGAGGCTCAACCAACCCAATAAAAAGTGACACCACTTCTTGGTAAAATTGAGTGGCCAGTGCCAACCTTTATCACTGACCCCAGTGACTACATGGCACTTTCCGAGCTGGAGCTTGCCTGCCCCCAGCTCACCACCTTGTGCAAGGCCAGCCGTGCTTGCCTGCCACTGCTCTCCCCCCAGGCAGGCGCCGGACCACAGTCTGATCTTTGTGACTGCTCAGACCCAAAGCATTCAGGGGACCTGAAATGTAGGTAATCTCCGTCGACATGCAAGTGAACCCTGGTGAACCCTCCACGGTCCATTACCACTTAGTGGAATTGCAGTGGTACAAGTCAGCCTTGCATAAACCAAATATTACAATAAACAAGGGATGGGTGGGTCTTCACTTCTTTCAGGTAAGGAATGAATCTCCTCACCTGGGCTGTCCCTCACCATACCCTACTTCTCTTTTCCATGCACGTACTCAGTCTCCAATTTTCCCACTGTTCTGCCCATCTTCACACCTGTACTCCAGGTAAACAAAGGGCTTCTCCTTCCCCATCAGACTAACTGGCGCCACTGCCATGCGACCATCAGCCATTTTCTTTGGCAAACCTCCATTAGCTCTGTGTTAAATCTTACCTGCTAGGGAAGTCTTAGTTAATTTTTAGCTTTGCAACATTAAGACACAACTATGATCTTCAACTGCAGCTTAGCTGTCCATTCACATGAATGTATTTTTAGGTCTGTATCCGTTCCACAAGTTTTTTTTTTTGTGGACCCAAAACGGACAAGAATAGAACATGTTCTATCTTTTATGCAAGGCCACATAACAGACATACAGACATTTTTTGCGGCCCCATTGAAATGAATGGGTTCACATCAGATGCGGACCAAAAATATGTGTGAAAATACGTGTGAATGGGGCCTTAGTCCAAAGTATACCTCCTGTCCCATCAGAGGATTAAGATGCTACCCTATTCCTGCCTGATGCGTTATACTGCAGCTCGGCATACACAGAATGGCTTTTGAGTGTAAGCACAGGCTCAACAAGAGGTCAGTATATGATGATCTGAAGTCCATTACAACAAGCATCAAATGATTATAAATTGCACATAACTAAATCACCAGTAAGTAAAAGAGGATTATCAGATTACCGCTGTGAGCCAAATGAGCATCAGTGAGGGGGAGCCTAGAGCCCACTTTAAATCAACAAGTCTGCAGAGGAATTCTTGATGACCACATACTTCATGTCCAGGCAGAACACAACATGGATACTCCCACGTTACAGGATAACAGGATAACAATGGCCTGGAGACAAATAAATGTGTGATTATTTAGTCAGGCATAATCTTAGCACTGGGGCACTTCCAATGGGCCAGAAAATCAGTGGACTTTAGCAAAATTGTGCACAATTAGAATTGGAATCCAAGACTGATGCTATGTGGCAAGGGGATTAGATGAACAGAAAACACATGCGGTAATTTTTTTTTTTTAGATATTACTGGGTGTAGGATGAAGCAGAGGGCGCAATACAATATGAAATCTTTTGCACAGAGCCAATTACTGTAAACCACTAAGCTCCAAAGCATATATAAAAGAAGCTTAATATACTAAATGCAAAGCGCTGGGCCGGCAGCAATTTTGGAAAGAGCTGTATTAAATCTGCCATACGACACAGAGCAAACCAAATATGCAGTGATGTTCAAGGATTTTATGTTCCTTTCTACAACCCGTGGTACTCTGCAGTAAATAAAATGTTATGTCAAGCAATCCCAGCAAAAAAGGGATTACAGTCTATAGTGAATTCATATTGATGGCAAAAAAAAAATGCCACCAAATCCTGCAATGGGTGCCTAGTCGTAATAAATGTCACCATTTCTGATATACATGAAATGTGGCACGACTTTCTGGTTATGCGACATATGTCGCCATGTAGCCCTAGCCTAAGAATAGTTATAAACAGCAGAAAAGGGAGCATTAGACTTTAGGCTAAGGCAAGGCTACACAGCAACATATTGCACGACAGCAAGTTGCAGAAAAATCATACGACAAAAAAATGTGCAACTTACTGTCGCATGACTATTTTATTACTAGAAATGTTGCACATCTTTTCTGCCATGCAACACATCACCGTTTAGCCCTAGCCTTGTTCACAAAGTCAATGTTTGGTCAGTGATTTCCATGAGAGATTGTGTGCAGATCAAAAACACTAGAATAGGATCAGCCACCCTGAGAACTACTACCCCCCTCATCAGCAACGCATCCATTTTCATCCTCTCTGCGCCCGGCTGAGCACCTCTCCCTGCGAGTTGCTCCCGCATCACTGTGCTCCCGACTGGCAATAGTAAAGAAAGTGCCCCAATGCAGTTCACACAAGTAGCTGTAAATGGATTATAAACTTGACGCAGACCTCAACCTTACAAAATAATAAAATCATAAATAATCATGAATGCCCGGAAGAGAAAAGCCCGCCCACTGATGCCAGTTTGCACTAGCAATGTAAACAGAGGCTGATGGAGATAGGATTACTGATGTCAAAGCTATGGGTATTCAATAGGTGAGTATGGGCATTTTGATATATGTAGCTGCCCAATTTGCTTTCCTAAAGGGCTTGTCTGGGTTTAGAGCTGAACCCGGACATATCCCCATCTTCACCCTTCTGGCCCCCCTGACATGAGCATCAGAGCATTTCATTCTCCGATACTCTCCTTTGCCTTGTGCTGAATAGCGCAGACATTTTTAGGAGATTCGGTGACGTACCAGGCTCTCCATGGGGACTGCTAGGCAGAGGCTTATACAAGGTCAAGCATCATGATTAGTGCGGATGGATCAAAAATATCACCAAGCAAACAAATCGGGTAGGCTTTTATCCTGTTTGATTCGCTCGCAGGCTGCCCAATTATTGTTCTTAAAGATGTCATCCATTCATCATGGCATGGGCTGAGCTACATGCTCTACAATTACTTTGAAAATCCCTATAGAGTGGACCCCACAAATATGGAAGCGATGTAATCTTTCCTAAACTCTTTGTCTCTCCCTGGACTTGATGACCACTGCTCGGTTCTTGAAGAAGCCATAACCAAGGAATGTTATATTGAGGCCCTGACGGTTTTAGCAATGAGTACTACAAGCTCTTAGACCCCGAACACCCTTACCCCCACCCTTACTAGACCATTTAACAAGATCTATTTCTCTAACACCCGGCAGATCTATTTACAGAGTCTAGGACTATTTTCATTACCAAACAAGGTAAAGATCCTTCCGTACCACAATCTAATGGACCAATATTGCTACTGAATAGTGACTATAACTGTAAATAATTCTCCCAAATATTATCCACACATCCCAATGTGGTTTTCTGATACATAGGCAATTGGACAAGAACAATCAATCAGCCATAGTTGCCACTATTGATGCCTAGTTGCCCAATACCCCAAAGAACATGTTATTAAGTCTTGACACAGAAAAGGCTTTCGAGTTTCATGGCCATTTGTTCATGTGACCTTTCTAGGAAGACAGTTTGAGACTAAATTCTGGGCTTTTGTCCACTTTCTTCAATTGGATGCACACGCAATGCTTACCACCAACGGTTGGAATAAAGAGCCTCTAGACATCTTCACAGGAGCTCACCAGGGTTGCCCTCTGTCATCTTTACTTTTCAACTTATCTCTTCATCCCCATCTCTACTACTTATGCCCACCTCAATCCTCTGTGACTTCATATCCACTATATCACTTCACCTTCGCTGATGATATCCTATTGATAGTTAAACTCCTTAACACCACATTACCATCATTAATGCAAGATATACAATCATTGGGAGAGCTCTCGGGTTACCAAATTAATTGGAATAAATCTGAGGCTCTGCTTCTTAAGGGTCATACAAAACCTAAATGGTCTTCCCCTTTTCCATTCAGATGACAATCATCCTATTTATCTTATCTAGGGGTTCAAATCATCTCTAAGCTATCATCACAATTATGTCACACTACCATAATGCTTTGCACCTCATCCCTGGAACACACACAGGCGTCTTGGAGACACTTGTGGCTTTCCTTTGTAGGGCAAGCACACCTCCTCCAAATGGTGGAATTTCAACGTCTTTTATATCTTATTCACTCTCTTTCAATTTCCTTGCGTCCCAAAGATGAAAGGAGGATTAATTATTTGTATAGGACGTTTATATGTAAAGTTGGGGGGCAGGAGCAGAATCCCATTATACATTATGCAGCAACCTCACCTTAATGGAGGTTTAAACTTCCCTAATATCAGAGTATACAATATGACTAGCGATGGACTGGCTTTCCAACAACTCTCTGTTCACAGATTTCTCCCAGGACTAATGATATGTGCATAATATACAGTAGCCCTCCCTAATTTTTTACATCTCCCCTACGACAGGCTCTCGGAGTCCCATAGAAGTAATATGCTCTTAATGAGTACTTGGGGAGCGTGGCAAAAAATGTGACTGTTTCACCCTCTAGTTGATCTATAGAAATAAAAGTTCTCCAGGTAGACTGTAGGGCGTACATTACCCCAGTGCGAGGTCACAGAATGAGTATATTTCCCATGAATCTTTGTTGCCATTGTCATGCTGACGCAGCTCATATTTATCACTGCCTCTGGGACTGCCCGATTGTCCAACAATTTTGGCGCAGAATGTCATCTTTTGCAACCGCACATCTCATCTCATATGTCCTACTGAACCCAATTTGGGTCATATTTGGATATATAGACCAGCTTGATTTCCCATGTGCACCGGTTAGTAGAAAACTCCTTTTCATGATAGGTGCAGTGGGGATTAAAACTATCTTACACACCTGGAGGTGGAGACTGTTATCCACTGAACACAGAAAGTAGAGGAGAAGCTGCTTTCTAACCTTTTCTTAATAACTCAGAAGCAGCCCCCGGATCATAGAGAATATTACAGATAAGTACTGACCTGTACTGTAGAAAGGAGGAGAGGGCAACATGAGAACTAGATATTTCTCACTGATAAAAACATATTACAAAGTTTTTTTGTGGTCGCTTGTACTATTGATTTATGTAAAGTTGTGTGAAAGTACAGTGACTCTTTGTGTGTTTACGAGCAGTTAGGAAACTAGAGATAATGGCTACAGATCGAGCCTGCTCTAATGGATTCACTGAGAAGAAGCAATAGTCTTCAAATGCAGTGAAACATAAAGCTGTAGATGTAAAACTGCTGAAAATTTTTAATAAATGCAATGATAAAAAAAATTGACCTCCAATCGTGTCCATAGCCTTTAAAGAATATTATCATCTTATAAGAAAACGTCTGTATAATATACTGAATGTAAATGGGCCGTTTTTGACTCTTTTTCTGCACCAGATCTGACTCCCACCAATATAAAGGGCTTGTCATGTCAGCATCAACGTGCAGGAATTCTGGGAATATCTTGCTTCCCTCAGGCAGGTCCTGGAAAATTTCCAAGTGTCAAAATATCCACATAGCAACATAAACTAAGAAGGACAAATGACAATGATAATCCATTACTTTGCTGTTTCCTGTGTTGTGTCATACAATGTAATCAAATTAAGATTTGCCTCGAAACTTGTCACATCCTGGCTGCAGACTGGTTAACACAATTTTTATATTATTTTGGATTTAACTCTGTGAATGTTTTCATAGCTGCAGTAAACAGTAACTGAACCTCTTTAGCAGTTATTACACTCATTTAGGTTGAGTCAGCTGGGATTTGTACAGAAGTTCAAAAAGATATGAAATAACAAAAAAATAAAAGGAAATGTGCAAGAATAAAATATATACAGATCGATGGACCCCTGTGTCCCAATTTGTGTTTGACATTTAGCTTCTTCTAGGGATATCCAGCTCTGTGATTCTCAGAATATATATATAGCTAGGACTCAATTAAATGATACCAAAAGATGTCATGTGGGTTTTACCTGTCGGGGCACCATGATTCACACTAATTCACATCACAGTTCTGGAATAAATCCAGAAGTCAGTCAAAGCCACACATTGCAGTCATCCGCACATGCATTCCATAATGCAATGCAAGTTAGATGTCCTACCAGTTATCAGGTGCATGCTTTCCACAGTGGAATGCACAAGTGTCCTACATAACATTCAGCATATAGCAAAATAAATACTGCAAGTGCACTCCATGCTTCTAACAACAGAAAGCAAGCCCAGTGCCCTGGATGACGTATTGTATCCGCCCTATTCCAGCGGGTCACTCACTCTAATAACCTTATGTGTTCCACCCTAAAATACAGGGGACCAGGGGTTAATACTCAATAAGTGTAACATAGGTAAATTTATAATGTGTGTCCCAACCAGTAAAAATAAAATAAACTCCAAAGATAAACCACTCGGAAAATAAATATCAATGATAACCCACATATTAGCAAAAACTATTATACTAACAAAAAGTAAATCTAAAAAATAATAATAAAGAAAAAGTACAGTTTAGTGCAAAGTGCTTGTAATGGCGATGTGACATGTGAAAAACTGTAAAAAAAATAAAAAAAAAATACAATATATGTCAGAGACAGTGGAGGAGCTAAATATATTAATGGACTTCTTGATTAGGAATTAAAACAATATCAAGTTTACGTATAAAGCCGATTGAAAAGCTCACCTTCTCCCTGGCTGTGACACTCTCTGCTGCGATAGGGAGAGGGAGGCGCCCCCTAAGAAACATGGCCATCTCCTCCCTGTACTGATGGTATGGATTTACATACCAGGTGGGAATCCAGAACGGGGGGCACAGTGAGGGAACAGAGCAGCGCATAGAAAAAATAATAGGCAATATCACGTCATCAGTATGCCCTACACTGTCCGGTATTTATATGGTAATGTCAGGACCGGTGAAAAGTACTCTTTAAAAAGTGTTTAAAAAAGTGAAAAAAAATCTTTTAAAAATATAAAAATTCAAATCATCCCCTTTTTTCATATTAAAATTTCCATATTAAAAATAAAATGAAAGCCATAAAAAATAAAGATCAAATCCCAAAAAGCCTTTTGGAGTTTTTTTTCCAACTTCCTATTACATTGCCAGTAGACAGTACAACTCGACACACAAAAAATAAGCTCTCATATATCTATGTGAATGAAAAAATAAAGTTATGGCTTCAGGAACGCAGGGAGTAAAAAATGAAAACACAAAAATGGAAAATTGCTAAGTTCTGAAGGGGCTAGGCCTGCTCAGCAAAAACTTTCTCAGGCTGCAGGCAGACTCACAGGATTCTGCAACTACAAATACAGCCAGACTCATCTGTAAACCAGCCACAGCTACCTAGAGAAGGTAGGACCAGCCTGTCTCCCAGGAACTTAGCTGGGAAGGCATCTGTCAGCAGATTTGTACCTATGAAACTGGCTGACCTGTTACATGTGCACTTGGCATCTGAAGACATCTGTGTTGGTACCATGTTCATATGTGCCTGTATTGCTGAGAAAAATGGTTTTAATATATGCAAATGAGCCTCTAGGAGCAACGGGGGCGTTGCCGTTACACCTAGAGACTCTGCTCTCTCTGCAGCTGCCACTCCCTCTTCACTTTGATTGACAGGGCCAGGCATTATGATGTTTTCACTGCCTAGCCCTGTCAAAGTGGAGAGGACATGGCAATTGCAGAGAAAGCAGCGCCTCTAGTTGTAAAGGCAATGCCCCTATTGCTCCTAGAGGCTCATTTGCATATAATAAAACATCAGTTTTCTCAGCAATGCAGGCACATAAAAACATAATATCTTTTTTAAACACTAACTTTTAGCCCCCTTAGGGGGCTAGAACCTGGGATCTTTTGATCCCTTGTCCCATTCACCATAATAGATTTCTATTATGGTCAATGGCATTCTGACGGTATGCCTGCTGAGCTGTGTCTCATGCCTCAAGCAATTGGAGCCCCATGATTTCGCTGAGGGGGCTCTGATTGGAAGGTAGAGGGAGCTGCATCCCGCTACTTAACCTCACAGATGCCACAAACACTGTTGAACGCAGCATCTAAGGGGTTAAATGACTGGTTCAGTGTCATCGCTGATCCCGGTCATTATGGTATTCTACAGCTGGCACCTGCTGTGTATGGAGTGGGCTCAGCGCAGCAGCCTTCTCCATATATTCCTTCTGCTATGGTAAAGTACTGATACGTCACAGTGGCTAAGTGTTAACATGACACTTTCCTTTAAAGTTCCTCAATGCTGCCGGTCTCAGCTTCTCATATTATGTTAATTAGTGCACTGCTTCTCCATTTCCATGTTTATCTAGGACTATCAAAAGAACGATGAAGCTATGATTCTTCCGTCATTCCAGTCTTTCAAATACTATTCTAATAAGATTACCTTGCAGATGAACCATATCCTGTGCTGCAGGGTCATAAGCTAAATATATCCTGTTGTCCCATTGAGACTGTTTATCTCTCTGGGATGACTGCTATAGAAGGACGATCTTTTGTATTTACTTTTTGATGCCATAGTGCTGACAAAATAAAAAAAAATCTATTAATATTTTGTTAGAAAGTAGATGGAAGTGTCCCTTTTAAAATGGTCAGATACAATGAAGGAGTGCAACAGTGCAAATTAGGTTCTCCTGTCCATAAGGGCTCATTCACACGACCGTATGAATGAGTCTGCATCCGTTACGCAATTTTGTGGAACAGGTGCGGACTAGGATGGCCATTTGCTTCACCTTCAAAAGCTGGACACTGTAGCCACACCCCAGAGACCACCGAGCCACACCCCCAAGCCCACAAGTCATGCCCCAAGGCCAAAAGCCATGCCCCCAAGTCCACAAGCCACACTCCCAGTTGCCAGGGAAGGGGGGAGAAATAGACCTGGAAGATGGTGAGGTGAGCTGCACTGGGGCCGGGACTGTTTCTCTCCCCCTCAGTCAGCCAAAGAGAGCCATGTCCGCTGGTTCTAGGGACTGACTGGATACGAGAGAAGCCTCAGTTAATATATTGCTGCAGCATAGGCATCTTGTCCAGAAAAGAATTTTCTATTATAGTTGCGACAATGTGCGATCTGTAAGTTGCTGGTATCTGTGTTTTGCAGATCCGTTGCAGGAATTGTTGAGTAAGGCCCCATTCAGACGACCGTGTTTCACGGCCATATACGGGCCGTGAAAGCCCGGCCTGTGCTGCCCCAGAGGACGGGAGCGCATGGTGTCATAGCAACCAATGATGCCGTGCGCTCCCGTCCTCTGGGGCAGCACAGGCCGGCTTTCACGGCCATCTGAATGGGGCCTTACTTAAAGATGGCTTTGAGTTCCTGCAATGGTTTTGTGCTCGGCAAGAGCCCTCATTCCATATCATGGCCAATTACATGCATGGAGCCATATCATGTCCCGAAGAACCAAAAGCAACAGGTCTGCTGCTACCCGGGCGGTAAATGATGACATGGGACCTAACAGAATAGTGCCCTCTCTCATGCATTGGCCTCAGACAGAGAGACCAGTGCAAAGCGAGGAAACATATAAGAACAGATGCCCATGCGGATGGGTAGTTTACCTATTTGCCCCAAATTTCCAGATGCTGATCATTTCTTCAGGGGACAGAGCAGTCAGACCCCTACTCATCAGACACTTCACATAAGGCAGAAACTGACCCATTGTTTAAATCACAATTCTTATGAAGTTATTTTTAATTTTCCATATTAATATCTTTATTATAAAAAAAAACATGAAATCCTGCAGTTTTAATATGCCCAACTGCTTGGTCAATGCAGATAATTTTACTGCAGTTATCTGCTTATCTGTCATTCTATTCCTGCCTGTAATGATATCACATCTGTGTATAGATAAGACAGGATCCACCATTCACAATAAATGATTGTCACATCTTATCTATTCTTTGCTTGTGCAATGTCCTCTGCACAGAGTATGCCCAGAAAACTCTCCCAGTCTATAAGGTTCCCTCCTGTCCATTGTGTCTATGGCCCATGGGGCTTGCTGTAGCGCGATTTTCTTAATGCTTTGTAATTGCTGGTCCAGGAAATAGAATAAAAAAAATCTGTAATAAAAAAAATAAGAACAGATAATTTGGTAACTTTGGATAAACTCTTTCAGAAGTAATTAACCCTTTGTGGTGCCCCCTGGGGTACTGCATGATAACCCTTTAAATGGGTATGAGGAAAATCTCTCTCCAGAGGTTTTACCATGTGAGGAAATAAAAAAAAATGCAATTTTATTGATTTTTTTTAACAATTCCCCCCAGGGAAAATCATTCCATTTCATGCATACTACTTGTCTGTATATTTTGACACTGCAGAATGTAATAGAAACGGGATATAGAGTTGCATGTACAGATCAATACACTCCAGGCACCGCGCAGACAGGTCATAAATGATTTTACATTGTTACACAATAATTCAATCCATTATCATATCTATATCATATGAGACGTCACAAAACTAGTCCAAAAAGAGTGAATACATAAAAAATAACATTAAATTAACACTTTAGCATTCCTGGCTGCACATTTCTTAATAGATCCCATTATGAGACAAATACCTTCCCAAATCCCCACAAGAGCGCTCGTTAGCAAAATCGTCCAGTATAAAGGTGCTGCAGATTACCCAAGTGTCAATAGATTGTTTGTCACCTAAATTATTGTTTGCCGGCAGCATATTGCCCTGTCTAATCATGATCTGCTGCCCACAAACAGTGATTCTGTATGGGGATTAGCAATGGCATTAGTGATCACTCCTCCCCAAACTGTGGAGTGGATTGCTGCATGTAAATGCATGGCTCACCTCCACACATGAGCAGACAGTTGTCAGGAGTGCAAGCTTCTTTCCTGACAATCGCCTGTTCCATTGAGCAGTGTAAAGATGTATTATAAAATGGTATATATAATAGGTAGTCTCCTATAATGAGAAGTTCCTAGTCCATGATTTCCTTCCTGTTTGATATAGTGTCCATGACAAAAATTGTATCAGTAGCCGAGATTCGTATTGAAGGTAGACTACACTTCCAAAGTATACAGTGCAAAGTTTGATTTCCAGTATGGCCAGGGGTGTACATAGATCTCATGGGACCCTACAGCTGGATATAGTATTGGCCCCCCTTCCCCACCCAGTTTCCCAGTGCGCGAGCGTCAAACACTCCTAGGGCATGTGGAATGCAAAGCACGACTTCCCAGATTTCTGATAAATTTACGATTATTTTAAGTGGATGACATTATTTAGTTAAAAAATTGTTATCTTCCACCTCACCCACTTTATCTGACTTCATAAATAAATCATTCTGAACACCAAATTTCTCAAATATATATCAGAATAAAAAATTGGCTGCAAGCAGCCACCTCTAGAGGGCGCTCAGTGGAACAGATAAATCATTTCTTTGCACTGAGCTCTCCCTAGTGGTAGTCAGGTTTACACTGGCCCACAGGTAAATCCTCTGGTGGGCCCCTATGGGCCCCTAGTCTCCCATCAACTGCTCAAGTGGCACAGGGCACAGTAGACTGACTGCATTGAATGTAGAAAAGTGGCATCTCAACCAGCCTATGGTCATATAAAAAACTGGGTAGATTATTTAACAAACTACCCAGTTTATTCAGGTGGCTGAGAAGACTTATAGGTATATAGGCAGGCCAGACCGCATACTCTGTCCGCACTGACCTGCCTTCTCAATGTCACTGCAGGGACCCCATAATCAATCATCTTGTAGCATCTTGTTGCTTTGTGAGCAGATAATATTTGCATGTAGCTTTATAGTGGGCCCCCCAGAATGAATTTTACTGATGGGCCCTAGGCACAATAGTCCTAAACGGGGGGTAGCTGCCAGAAATTGCAGTGACTCTATGGTGGGAAAAGGAGAATTTATTCTGCACGTCCACCTGGGCCCCACGGCAGACTACGGCAACATCTTTCACCTGTTTTTCACCAAAATAACTAAGAGCACTGCCCCACAGAAGATTGCAGACACATCCCAGACTTACCTGTGTGCACTGTGTGTCTGTATTACATGTCCAGGAAAAGCAGTTTTATTCTGCTGGAAAACAGCTCCCAAGTTCCCAGCTCTGCTGCTGCAAGTGCCCAAAGCAAACCAGACTGAAGAGAGGAGGGCTGCTTTAGCTGCTCATATCTTGGGATTGGTAGCAGATAGAGAGATGGTTCTGACCTTCTTTGAAAGCTGGCATTCCAAGCTTTCAAATGATACAAAATCATTCATTATCAAATCATTCAAAATCAAATCATTATATCCACTATATCAGAAGATATAGCTATTAGAAATCGAGTCGGGAGAGAAAGCTGTTTTAAGTTTCACTTTCAGCCGGGCACTTGGGAGCTGTTTTCCTGCAGAATAAAAGTGCTTTTTTCTGAACATGGAATAAAGACACACAGTGCACACAGGTATGTCTGAGATGTGTCTGCAATCTTCTGTGGGGCACTGCTGTTAGTTATATAGGTGAAAAACAGGTGAAAGACTCCCTTTAATGCTGCATCCAAAATACGGCCCACCACCCATCTGGCCCCCCTGGGAATCTGCTCTTCTCTGGGGCAGTGGACAAGCACCTTCTACTTTTGAAATCATGAACCTGCCTTCCCAGAATCTCTTGACCCTCTCACACGTTCATGGCAAGTGGAACAGGTTCCCCGGGCGCGTACATCCTTTCCAACCTTTTCATTCAGTGGCTTAAATTTACATGTCTCAAGCAGAGACTGATGAGACACATATGAATTATTTTTAGAGCAGCAATATGATGAAGACAGCACGTATGCTTATAGGTCCAATGCCTTTCTTTATACATTTTTGCCTTAGTTATTATATAGTTCCAATTTCTTGTGGCATTACCAACAGTTCCTTACATTCTCTGAGCCCTCCTGTATGATGCTGTATGGATGTCATGTACCTAGAACATATCAGTTGGGACCTATTTGACGTTCATATTTGGTTAATATCATAGTATAAAATGACCCACCTTACCCTATATTATGTTAAGAAATCTGTCCATGAGGCTATTTGCCTATACAGTAAATCCAGCCCTGGATAGACTCCATGGTTTACCCTTTCTACATCCATTAAATGTCTGTTAGATTCCAGGACTTCCAATGGTTTATTTTTGCATTTTGCATTCCCACTTGTTTTCTGCTCGGTCGCAGCCATCCTGGAATTTACATAATGTGAAATGACATCCAGGGCACTGGGAAGAAAGAAAACAAATGCGCCCTTTCCAGCAGCCTGCGGCCCGCTGAACTCTCATCCAGGGTGTCTTTCTTCAGGTTGCAAGAATTAGCAGGAGATTTAGAAAAAAATGCCTTCCATTGTCTCCAATGAACAGTAATTATTGATAGTAACATATGGCAAATGCATAAATAATATCAAGCAAAATCCATCAGCCTAAAAAATAATTTCTTATTTCCAAAAAATTGATCAACAGATGATCAAAGCCATGGTATAAATCAGCAAATGTTCGACGATGAACGATCAGATATCTGTGACAAAGGGAGGCGTTCATGCACACATATGAATGATCTTCATGCTGGCATCGGATAATATTGCTCAACTGTAAAAACAGATTTTTTTTTGGACACGTTCTTTCTTTGTAATCTGTTTATATTTTCTGAGAGTATATGTTTTATCCTGTTTTCTGTACATGATTATGGGGGCTGATATCTTGTGTGAGCTGCTGTTGGCGGGTTTTAGAGATATACTTTACAGCAGCCATCACAGGCAAGAGATAATAGACTTCTGTAGGAGAATTTTC
Source organism: Rhinella marina (assembly GCA_900303285.1). NCBI lineage: Eukaryota > Metazoa > Chordata > Amphibia > Anura > Bufonidae > Rhinella > Rhinella marina. Next base: position 23,133 of record ONZH01010177.1, on the reverse strand, counting down.
AAGACGTAGTCTTTGACCTATACATAGATCATTGTGCAGGAAGGGAGAGTAGATAAGCTGTGACATCACCTATTGTGAATGCTGGATCCTGTTTTATGTACAGTGGATGTTGTATCTTTAAAGATGGCGACCACTTCATAGCGCAGCCAACGCCATTGCGGCCAGGTGCCTGCGTTTTTACACAGCAAACACCCCGGGCCAATGCATCTGAGGAAGCTTTCCATGGGAGTGCTACGGCTCCTCCGCACTGAGATCTGGGAAGCTGCTCTGTAGTTCTTATGGAGGCCTTCAAGTGGCAGGGCTCCATATGAAAATAGCGAATCTGCCATACACTGTAATTCTAATTCATTGCAGTGTAAAGGAGAGGTGATATGAAAATCATTTATTCAAACCCACTAGGGGGAATAAAAGTGAAAAAAGTTAAAAAAAAAAAAAATATAACAAAATTGTATTCAAATCAGCCCCACTATTCCATAATAAAAAAAATCAAAGAGTCACACACACTCCAAAATTATATCAATAAAAACTATAGATCATAGTTTTTCCAAAGTTTTTATATGTTTTTCAATATTAAAGCACAAGAAAAATTATATGTGATATTGTAATCGTACTGACTAAGAAGATGAACGGAACAGGTCAGTTTTACTGCTTAGGGAACGCCATAAAAACGAAACCCATAAAGCTATGGCAGAATTGCATTGTTCTTCCAATTCCACCCTTTTTGAAAAAAAATTTTCAGCTTCTTATATCGCTTGCAATATTAAATGGTTCCATTTTAAAGTGCAACTTATCCTGCAAAAAATAAGCCCTCATACAGAAAAAAAAGTTATAACTCTGGGATGCCTGGAGTAAAAAAACAAAAATGCAAAAACAGAAAATCGCCATGTCCTCAATGGGTTAAAAAAAAATCACGAAAAAAATCTAAAATATGTTTAACATAAAAACTTAAATAATAGGTAATTTGCTGATGACATATTCCTTTTAATAAACAGAAATATACCACCACTTGGTAATTACTTTTAATGCGTCTTTTCATGAAGACTTTTAGTCAGTGCTTTTGAAGAACAATGGGGTGGGATCAACAAAAACAATGTAAAAAAAAAAGTCCCTGTATAAGTACCTGATATAAGTCTGTGATTTGTCCTGAGTGTGTGGAGTATTTTAATATTCACACTAAGGCTTCATTCAGATGGCCATATTTTTCGTCCATGTGCTATCCACGTGCGCAACAGAGTGCATAGAAGTCAAAGGTGCAATTCATACTTCTGTTTTTGGTCCATGCAGAGAAACTCAGGGCATACTCTACTTTGAACCATGACTAACCACACAAGGACCTGAAGACAATGCGGCCATCAGAATCATGCCCAAGGCTAGACATTAGCTATTTGTCAGTAGATACTACCAAGACTCTTTGAAAATCTGAAGTCCATGGATTTTGGAGTCAAGGGGCATAACTGTTCAGTTAATGTCTATATATCAATCTTAAAGGGGCACTCCCATCTTAAACACATTTTTGTTCCTGCATAGTGATTAACTTGGTCACCCATTGTGCATGGAACTGCAACTTGGCCCAGGGCACTTTACCATCCACCTGATGTTCAGGAATGAAGCTGAAGGCACCTCAGTGCATTCATTCATGGAACTGGCAAGGTTATCATTGATCGAATCCCCCCATCTCCACACGATTACAATATTATGGCAGATTAATTACATTAAAAGAATGGAAAGAGGTTTCTTTAAAAAAAAAAAAAAAAGTCAGAAAAATGCATACTGTGATAGCAACCTTAAGGTCCCTTTACATGAGTAGGTTATGATTATCAAGAATGAACGTTTGTACAATCACGAGATCCTGATAATTGCCCTGTGTAAATGTGCCACCAATATTTCTATTTCTGACAGGCTGTAGAAACAGGGATCTGCTACCCAGAAACAATGAATCTGTATGGGGATGAGTGATCGAAGCAGCAATCAATCATCACCATACAGGGGAGATGATTGCTGCATGTAAATGATCAGGCAATTATGAGATTCAGTTCGTTCCCAATAATTGCCATTGTAAAAGGGCCTTTACTCAGGTTTATTTTCAGTCATGGCACAATTACAGCTCCGATGCCTCATCTGTCCATTTATTTTGGCACCGTGATATATGACATATATTGTTGAATGAAAAGGCTTTTACAGTGTTTCATTAACAAGTTAAGAAAGACAAAAGCTTCCTCCATAAATGGCCCCAAGCATCAGTTTTCCGTAAATCTCTAATTCAATTTTCAGACTAAAACTACTTTACAAAAGAACTGAATGGTGCTACATTCACATGGTCAGGACGCACATAAAACGATTATGGCTATGGCTTTGAATTGTAAAGCTGAGTGTTGTCTCTCAATTATTTTGGTTTCTACTCTATATGACGATTTTGCATGTGCGGTCTCCCCCCAATAAAATACATAGCAGAGATCCCCAACCTATCTGCTAGAGTGTAACATTTGAGCAGTGCCATCTGACATATTTATGTAGAGCAGGGGAAGGCAGCAGTTGAAAAGATAGGAGAATCCATAAATGCTAACATTGCTATGGCTGCCTCCTCCTTTTCCAGCATGTAGCGTCATCCACACTACATTTTGCAGGCTAAACAACTGACTTCACCCCCCCCCCCACACACACACACACACACACTAGAATGTAGATCATCAATAACAGCACAGCATGGCTCCTCATAACACTCCCATTAACTGTCCTTCTCCACGATCTACTTGAAGGAAACAGGTTACAGGTAACAACAATACATAGGAATGGAACCAGGCTTAAAATGTACCTGAGTTTTCCAAAAATGTTTGCATAATGGCTGTGCTTCTATGTATAATCATAACTGTGACCAGCCTTCCCCAGTGTCTCTTTCAGCCATATTATTCCCTGTTTCTGCTGCACAGCCAGATTAATTTCATTCAGAAGCAGAGGCAAATCCCTTCTGTGGAATCTAACAGCACTGTACTGCTGTGACATCCATTCCCTTACTTCCTACTATGTTTGTTTTCAGCTCCAGAGCTCACAGAACAGGTAAGGAAGGGGGTAACCACACAGAAACACAGATGTGCAGTAGCAGTTCTTTTATCAGGCTCAGGATCTCAGCTACCTCTGACACGCCCCCTTTTCCTAGAAGCCGTCTTTAAAACTTTGTTTTTCAGCAGCAAACTGATTCACCCTGAGGCAACTTAGGCAAGGAACTGGATCACCTTAAAGAGAAAACCCTAAGGGAAGACTTACTGGACGTGCTCCATGGGAAAACAATATGCAAAGAGATATCGCTTGAGAAATCTCGCTAGTGCCACCTTGTGGAAATGACCCCCTATTACTCACAATCTGACTTTTTATCAAGCCTTGGGACATAACAAGGGAAAATAGCCATCTGTAGACAGCGGTTTCAGGGTGCTTACTCCTCATCAGGATGGATGGATGGCTGGCTAAGTGTGATGTCTTGGATGCAGCTTATGTAAAGTACTGGCTCTCCTTAAAGAGACCAGCCCTTACTGGAAGTATTTCATGGTATGAAGATTTATTACAATAGACAATATGGGAAAACAATATGCAAAGAAGTATCTCCTGACAAAAGAGAACCATCTCACAAGTACTACCTTGTATAAGTAGCTCCCTATGAGTCACAATCTGACTTGGGACATGACTGGTCTCTTTAAGGACAGCCAGTAACTTGCCTAAGCTGCATGCAAGGCATGGTGCCCAGACAGCGATAATCTTACTCTGTAGAGGGTCAAGCATCCTGAAACAATGTCTATGGATGGAAATCGGGCTTGGCTATTTTCCCTTGTTCTGGTGCTAGCAAGATGGTTATTTTTATTTCAGGAGATACTTCTTTGCACCCTAAGGCAACAAAGAGTGCTAATAAACAATTAAACAGAGAGTAAGCCCTCTTTCATGACACCCAAAAATTAGCCATAGTGGGGAGCAGTTTCAAGGAGCATCTCTCTCAGGAACATTCTTAACATCTGTGTGTTAAAACAACAGCCTATTATTTCAATGGGTGCAATGTCCTGCTTCAAGGAAACTCAACACTTTTTGCCAGGTTCCCCTGCAGACTATGATTTTGTCGTTGTGGGCCCCAAGATACCTTGAGATCAGCTTATTTTCTGGGCCCTTCTAACAAGACAAGCCCTTTAAACATATGTAAAGGTTGTCAGAGATAGTGATGATACAACAAATATTTTAATAGGCTTTCTCACCCTGTTACACATCAGGAGATGTGGACTGAGGCCTTCACCTATGCCCAGGAGACCCATGGTATGGTACTTTATGTGTACACATTCCTTGGATAGGAAGTTAGTTTCATTTGAGTATTGCTACCCATTGGTTTTTGGCAATGGTGTTATGTCATAGATGATATAAGCAGACAAGCCCTTTAAGGAGTTGTCCTGGATTAGAAAATATTCTTCCAGAAACAGCACCACTCTGGTCAATGGCCATTGCAGCTTGGCTACATTAAAGTGAACCTCTTTAGATACCGGTATTTATTTATATCATTATCAGGCATAAGTTTCCGTCAGCTAGACCCTGTATATAAATGGTACTTTGCCAATGCAAGATTCTTGGCCCGCTGCCCACAGAATGCTACAGTTATTTGAATGAATTATCACATTGTATATGTCAGAGGACAGAAGGGTCAGCAGTGTGTGTCACATATGCTAAGCATGCTAGATTCAGCATCCTAATCTTGTTGTCCTGTTCCACACCAATGGCCTTGGCCAGCTGACTCCCCTGTTTACAACTACAAGATGTGTCAGTGGCATTTATTTTTCTCCTGTAAAGGTAGCACAGATGTAGTCTGTGAAGGACAAGGCAACTTTCCAGAGGGACAAGGCTATAGTGTAATAGATCCACAAATAATTCCCTAGCACAGAGGTTCCTAACGCACTTCTCAAGTCAAGGACTCTCCACACAGCAGATTTCAGGACATATCTGGACGGGTGGATTAGTAACTGCTCAGTTGTTTTCTCTGAATCAGAATCCAATGAACGTGTATGTTAGAAAGAAGCAATATATCAAATGTGCTGACATAATCCACACAACAGCTCTTCAAAAATCCCATCTGTGGCAGGAAGCAGGCATTTGTACAGTCTTTGCTTATAGGCAAATTTGTTCTATAAATCTATGACACAAGCTTCCCTCAGTCCTCACATTTAACATAATGTGTTGCATGGGGTTGTCTGAGTTATATATTTTTTCAATGGCAGTGAGGGTATGAAAATGCAAAAAATAAAAATAAAAATGACACTCACTATTCTGAACCTCACTTGCTTGGCTAGTTTCTGTAGTCCTATAGCAGTAATATGGGACTCTTGAGATAGAAGCAGGTCCCAGCACCTATCAGATATTTATGGCATATCCGTTCAATGTTATAAATGTCCCAGATGGGACAACCCCTTTAAAATCTGGAATTAGAGATGAGGGAATCACCTTCACAAAAATTCTGCCAAATGAATCAAAAGTTTTTGTAATTTAGTTTTCACGAATTGCGCAAAATTGTGTCATTTTATTGTGAAAATTTAAGTGAAACAGGCGAGGCAGGATGAAAATAGAGGGAGGAGGCAGGATTTTGGAAAGTCCTTCAGTTCTGTGCTATGTTTAAAACTCGGAAACCATTTTTAGCTAAAAAAGAGAGAATTTCTGAGCGCTTGTTCAGAACAAATCACTGCTTTTTCTGACACTACCACGTGTATAAACACCTGCAAACTTCTGCCCCCAATAAGGGATAATTTACTGAATGGTTTCTAATTTTTAAAAAAGCAGAACAAATGCTATGGCATAAACTGGCTGTTTACACCATAATCATAATGAGTTCTTCGCCTGCCAAGGGCTGTCCCATGTGCTGAAAAAGCCCCGCCACTTGATAGACAGGGCCATACATCTTCACAGCCCTAACAATCTTACACCTACTCTGCTGCTCCTAGTTGCAGCACAAGCGCAGATGCTCTGCTTCTGCTTCCAAAGCAGCAAATGTTCATTTGCAGTGATACAGGTGCGAGATTGACAGGGACATTTGCTAAAGATCACTTGGACAAGCCAGAAGGCTATTGCAACAATTTTTTGTGGAAGGATGAGACCAAAATAGAACTTTTTGATTTAAATGAGAAGAGTTATAATTGGATAAAGGAAAATACTGCATTCCAGCATAAAACCCTCATCCCACAGTGGGGGTAGTATCATGGTTTAGGGCTGTTTTACCTCATCTGGGCCAGGACTGCCAGCCATCATCGATCGAACAATGAATTCTGAATGATTCCAGCAAATTCTATTCTATTCCAGCATATTCTAGGACATTGGTTGATGAACTAAATCTCAAGAGAGTGTAGGTCATGCAGCAAGACAGTGACACTTTCTACCAAAGAAAGGTTAAAAAAGAATAAAGTTAAAGTTTTGGAATGGTCAAGCCAAAGTCCTGAACTTAATCCAATAGAAATGTTGTGGAAAGACCTGAAGTGAACAGTGTATGGGAGGAAATCACTAACATTACAGAATTGAACCTGTTTTGAATGGATGAATTGTCTAAAATTCCTCCAAGCCAATGTGAAGGGCTAAACAACAAATACCAGAAACATTTAGTCCCAGTGATTAGCAGGGGTCACACCAGATACTGAAACAAAGGTTCACAACTTCACATACTTTTTGCCACTCACAGACATGTGATATTGGATCATTTTAATCAATAAATAAATGACTAAGTGTAATATTTTTTACTCATATTTTTGGTTTGGTTATTTTTACTTTTAAGACTTCTATTAAAGTCTGATTTAGGCTACTTGCACACTTGCGTTTGCAGGATCCGTTTGTGAGATCCGTCCAGGCTCTCACAAACGGATCCATCATGATATTACAACCATCTGCATCCGTTCTGAACGGATACGTTTGTATTATCTTTTACATAGCAAAGACAGATCCGTCTTCAACTCCATTGAAAGTCAATGGAGGACGGATCCGTTTTCTATTGTGTCAGACAAAATGGATCCGTCCCCATTAACTTACAATGTGAGTCATGATGGATCCGTTTGCATCAGTTTCTTCATGCGGACACCAAACCGCAGCAAGCAGCGTTTTAGTGTCCGCCTCCAAAACGGAATGGAGACTGAACTGAAGCAAACTGAAGCAAAACTGATGCATTCTGAATGGATCCTTTTCCATTCAGAATGCATTAGTAGAGATGAGCGAGCATGCTCGGCCGAGCGTACTCAGGAGCAATTTTCGAGTAGTAGCGTACGCATTTTATAATCTATACGCTAATGCATACACATCTTCTAATCTGTACACTAATGCGTACGCATCTTATAAATTTGTACGCTAATGCGTACAAATTACAAGATGCGTACGCATTAGCGTACAGATTAGAAGATGCTACGCTACTACTCGAAAATTGCTCCCGAGTACGCTCGGCCGAGCATGCTCGCTCATCTGTAATTATTACAAAAACTGATCAGTTCAGGACTGTTTGTGAGAGCCTGTGACGGATCTCACAAACGGATCCTGCAAACGCAAGTGTGAAAGTAGCCTTAGTTTTAGGTCAAATTTATGCAGAAAGATAGAACATTCTGAAGGGTTCACAAACTTTCAAACACCACTGTAAACATGAACATGAGGGGTTTTTGTATGTATTTTGATCGAAATGCATTGACCTAATTGCCACTTCATGACGGCCTTTTTGAAGTGGATTCGTACACTAATATTATAATTGATATACTATTATTATTTTTATAATACTATTATCATTATTAGTACTATAATTATTATTATTATACTATTGGTATTCATACTAATATTGTCAGGAACTTACTCTGCCACAATCCAGCTCACGGCTGTTCCAGGAGAGTTGCCATGCCAACTGGTCAGTCTATCAGTGACCTAGATGCCAAGCCAATCAGGTTCTTGGTGCAATGTCCAGTCTTAAAGCTAGGATTAAGTCTGGCATTTGCTCCTTGTCAGTGCCTGTGATTCATTAATTCTTGGCTTGAGTTTGTGCTTTGTGTTCAGTCAGCAATTGCCAGTTAGACCTTCCTGTGTATTGATCTTGGTTTGTCTCTAGATTTACCCTTTGTCTACCCATTTGGCTTCCACTTACTGTCCTGGCTTTGACACCTCAGCTTCCTTCTGGAATAAACCCTTGTCTACTAATTTAGCTTTCACTCATTCTCCTGGCTTTGACTTCTACTTCTCTCCTACTACTCCTTGGTATCTTATAGGTCTGCTACCTGAGAGTTTGCACCTGTTTTTTGCAGCCTGACTTCACAAACCTAAATTGGGTCCCAAGCAGTCCAATGTAACCTTCCTTGCAGACGTTTCTGGTGAATAACTAGTTGTAGCCTTGCGATCCCACATCCTCATACAGAATAATGGTTTCTGAGTAGCAGATCGTCGTTTAGACAGAACAATCTGCTGCCCAGAAGCCATGATCAGTGGTGCCTGCATGAACGACAGGATTACCTAATGAATGAGTGTCTTGCTTGTTCATCAGATGATCGGCGGCAGATTGTCGGGAACGACCATTTGCTGGAACGGTCACGCCCATTATTCTGCCCAATTCTCGGACCGTGTAAATGTATCTTAAGATTTTTTTGGTGGTAGTTCTGGACAGTGACATCTATCTTTATCTTGTACAACTATGTTTTCATATAAAGGCTGTTAAGCCATAAGAAAGCAAAAACTCCTGGATACATTTCGACAATTTGTGTCACAGGTGAAAAATTCTTTCTTGACCCCAGAAAAAAGCAATCTGTTGTAGAACCCCAGATCAAACACTGGGATTTCACCACTTGGATGCTGTGGTCACAATTGACCTTGGCATCTGAGGGGTTAAGGTTCATGATCGCCGTTATCACCAATCACAGTCTTTACCTCCTGTGTCTGCTGTGTAAAACAGAAGGCACCAGGTGGCTATAGCACCCCCTCAGGTTCTGAGCGGACTCAGATGTATGGTGGATGTTGGGAAGGGGTTAATTTAATAATTATTATAGCTAACTTAAACACTGCTATTTTTATTTTTTATTATTATTCATTAGATGACTATTTTGGTGATGACTATTATATCACGAATATTCTTTATTTAATATATTATTAGAGTTATCTTTATATTCTTGCTATTTTATTTTTGCTATTATTACTAATATTTGTATTATTATGTTTCTAGCACTATAAATTAGGTCATTTCCTAAATGTGTTAATCCAGAAGAAGGCAAAAATCTCTGGACAAAAATCTCTGGACAAAATTCCACTGGAAAAAGCAATAGGTCCTAGAACCCTGGATCCAACCCCATGATTCCAGCTATCATAGTTACTGGCCTAAATACTGAAATTATTATTATTATTATTATCATTAATATTATTATTATTATTATTTGTACTATTAGATTACCACTATTATAATGATATTACTATTATTACTTAGCATAATGTATGAATACATTATTAAACTATCTGATGTACTATATAACTAATGCGCTGAAGTGCCCTGTACCTAAAGCTATGATCCAGATACGGTAGAAACTCCTGGACACATTTGGCCAATGCATGGGGCAAATTCTTTTTGACCCTGAGAAAAGGCGTGTTCATAGAACACTGATTTCCGCCTATCATTATTATTACTGCTTTTATTATTAAAGTTATATGATTAGATATATACAGTATCAGTAGATCTACTATTATTATAAGAAGGGCTCATGCACACAAACACATTTCTTGTCCGCATCTGATCCGCCTTTTTCACGGGTCGGATGCAGACCCATTGACTTCAATGAGGCCGCAAAAGATGTGGACAGTATCTGCATCTGTATGTCCATTCCATGGCATTTGCAAAAATAAATAACATGTCCTATTCTTGTCCACATTACGGACAAGGATACAACTGTTCTATTATGGCCCAGACGTTCCGTTCGTCAAAATGCAGAACGCACGTGGCCGGTATCTGTGTTTTGCGGATCTGCAAAACAACCTACGGTCAATTGCATGAACCTTAACACTGCTGTTATTATAATTCCATTTTTAATGTTCTATAACCTATCCATTGTTAGCAGACTTTTTAGGTTGTTTGTTGCTGTTGATGTTACAGTTTGGATTATGTTCTTTTTTCACTGAGGTTGCTGATGTATCTTCTATCTTCATCCTACCTGATACTGAATTCTTTTCAGGGTCTTGCTGTTTTCATCCACAGTGTCTTCAACCTCTTCTATGCTTTTCTCCCCCTGTCCTCATTTTTTTCATATTTCTTATTCCCTTCATTTCCTCAGTGTCTTCATTCTCCTTCTTCTCATTGTCTACATCCTCCACAGTCTTCATCTTCTTCCCCACAGTCTTCATCCTCCCCAGTGTCTTTATTCACACCCTTCCTACTCATTGTTAAAACTTTCATCGCTTGTTTCCTTGCCTTCCTCCTCATCTTGCTATTCTCCTACTAGCAATATGTCTCTGTCTCTTTTTGCTCTTTCTTAACCTTAATCTCTGCATTCAGGCCTTTGGACAGTTGGCTTGCAATCAGGTGTACGTTTGTGTGCTTTTTAATCTCATGACCAAGGAAGATATTTTGTTTGATACAAAACATCTTTGGAATGTATTTTTGGTGTTGAACACATAATGATAATTTGGAGTGTGGCCTTTACTGAGTATTTGTAGTGTCCACTTATATTAGAAGGACCAGTATAGGTAATATTTTTCTTATGTTGTCCATTCCTATGTTGGCCATCACTGCGCTCCCCGGTCTAATTTATTTCTCTGTATACAGACCTGTGTGAGGGCTCATTTTTGCAGATTGAGCTGAAGTTAATATTGGTACTATTTTGTGGCACATATGACCACTTTTTATTCAATTTTTTTAGGGCAATGTGACCAAAAGAACATCAAATTGGCAATTTGTTTCCGATTGCAGCATTCACCGCACATAATAAATATTTTTATATTGTATTAGAGATAACTTTTTGGCTGCAGTGATACCAATGATGTCAGAACTGTAAGTGAGTAAAATAAATAAAAAAAAATTTTATTGTTATGTGTAAAATTTTGAAACGAGTTATTTGAAATTTTAATATTTTTGTACGTTTTTTTAGAATTTTAAAACCTTTTTTTTTTTTACTTTTTTCACTGTCATTTCTAATCTCTTTAGGGGACTTGCACGTTTGATCGTTTGATGGCTTGTACCATAGATTGCAATAGAATACTATTGCAGTCTATGGGATTTTTATAGGCTGCCTTGCAGGCCATGCCTCAGCCGAGATTTTGAAGGCAGCACACTAGGACAGGCACGGGAGCCTTTGTTGCAGGTGCTCTGATTGTAGGGAAAAGTTTGCTGTTTCCTCTGTCTAACCCCACAAATGCCACAGTTGCTACTGACTACTACACCTGAGGGGTTAAATTACTGAGATCGAAGTAATTTCCGATCCTGGTCTTGTCTGACATTTGGTCTGGACCAGAATTGGGTGTGCAGTGCAGATCTGGTGCATGCACATGTGTGTGCTGTGCAGGTATGTGCCACAAGAACAAAACAGAGTAACCCGACACAGCCTTACACAAAGAAAAGTTGCACAGTTATGACTGTTCCCGGCATTAGTCTCAGTTAATCCAAGATAATGTTGTTATACAGAATGTTCAAGATATACCAAACTGGGAGGGAAATCCTGTTGCCATTGTAACTTTTAGAATTCAATTGCCAATAACCAAACTGTTAGCTGTCTGTCACCCATCCACTTGCATCTTTACACCTTTATGGCTACAACAGGACTAAGCTGCAAAAATCCATCAATAATGCCAGTGAGCCCCTATACAGTAGTGTCCTATAACAGACCTGAAAAATGCCCCCTATAACAGAACTAATATGAAATAGTGACCAATAACAGAACTGAACTAAAAACAATGCCACATAACAGAAGCAACAGGAAATAGTGCCCCATAAAATAACCAGCTTAAAGCAGTGCAGTACCCAATAACAGAACAGACCTAAAACAGTGCCTTATAACAAAACGTACCTAAAAAAGTGTCCCATAATAGAACCAACCCACAGTAGTGCCCCATAACAGAAATTACCTAAAATAGTACCCTATTACAGAACTGTCTTAAAACAGTGCCCATAACAGAACTGACCTACAGTAGAGTCCCATAACAAAACTGAAATTAAAGAGAACCCTATAACAGAACTGACCTATAACAGTGCCCATAACAGAACCAACCTACAGTAATGCCCCATGACAACACTGAACTAAAACAGTGCCCCATAACAAAAATAACCTAAAACAGTACCCCATAACAGCTGACCAAAACCAGCTCCCCATAACAGAACCAACTGGAAACTGTGTCCCATAACAGAAAAACTATATAAGCAGTGAAGTTCCCCAATAATAGAACTGACCTAAAACAGTGGCTGTAACAGAACTGATCTAAAATAAAGTTCCCTATAACAGAAACAACCTGCAATACTGCCTCGTAAAAGAAATTATGTAAACCAATGCCCTATAAAAGAACTAACTAAAAACAGTAACCCATAACAGAAATTACTTAAACAGTGCCCCCATAACAGAATAAACATTGTTCATAACATACTGTAAAGTACTTAAAACAGTGTCCCTGTAGTACCCCTACAACACAGCTATGTTTCAACATTGCCTCATAATAGAGCCAGCCACCTGTCACTCTTTGATGCCTTCAGTTTTGGTGACCACAAGGTTTATGTTGCCAAAAAATAAATATCCATCAGTTATCAGTAATGTGGATTACATAATGGTGTCTCACTACACCTGACCCTTACACACACACACACACACTACACAGTGAGCGCAACGTTCTACATCTACGGTATCAAGCTGAAGAAAGTTTTACCATGGCCCTCACTGTTCCCTGATCTGAACAACATTGAAAATCTGTGGATAGACCTCATGCAGTGCATGCAAGACAGCCCTGGAATCTCACAGAACCGGAAGACTTTTGCAAGGAAGAATGGATGAAAATCCCTCTAACGAGAACTGAAAGACTCTTGGCTGGCTACAAAAAGAGTTTACAAACTGTGATACTTGCCAAAGGGGGTGCTACTAGTTACTAACCATGCAGGATGCCAAGAAGTTTAGCTTTGCGCTCTTTTCCTTTTTCTTGTTATTTTGAAAATGCAAAAGATGAATTTTTTTTTTTTTATTAAAATACAAAGGGAACGTGTCATCATTAACTTTATGACTTTTGGAGATCATTTCATCTTCAACTTGCTTAAGGGCTCATGCACACGACCGTATGTATTTTGCAGTCCACAAAAAATGGATCCGCAAAAAATACAGATGACGTTTGTGTGCATTCTGTATTTTGCGTAACGGAACAGCTGGCCCCTAATAGATCAGTCCTATCCTTGTCCGTAATGCGGACAATAATAGGACATGTTCTATTTTTTGCGGAAGGGAAATATGGACATACAGAAACGGAATGCACACGGAGCAACTTTCCGTTTTTTTTGCGGACCCATTGAAATGAATGGTTCCGCATACCGTCCGCAAAAAAAAACAGAACGGACACGGAAAGAAAATACGTTCGTGTGCATGAGCCCTAACTGTTAACAGTAAAACATTTTGACCAGGGGTGCTCAAACTTTTTCATGCCACTGTATATAATTATAACAGATTTAGAAAAAAATGGCATCTGGTTTTAGATGGTAGAAAAGACTTTTTTTTTATACATGGTGCTCAGGTAATAGAGTATGTGTAGTTTTTCAGTCCCTGAGAGGTGGATCTCAGGTCACAGCAGCTACAGGGAAGGGTGGATTATTTATATCCATACCACTAGTCTATATAGATGTCATTCATGGATGTATTATGTAGGAGACATTCATGGTGGACCATATAATATATAGATTTGCATCTATGAAGCCACCGAAATGGCAAAGAAGCATGTTAGATAACCCAATCCTGCAGTCACTGAGATAACATTTTAAACAAAACTATCTATTTCAGTCCCAAATGAATGTTTATTATTTCAGCCCTATTTGTATAAATTAATAACATTTCTTTAAAGGGGGGTAACTAAGAATATCAAAAAAGCCTAAAATGGTTTAAAAAAAACAAAACAAAACCCCAAAGCATTATACTCACCCCTTTTCTCCAGTTGCCAGTCTCTGTGACACTGGTCCTGTTTCCCCTGCTTGCTGTCTATAAACAGCAGATATGGCACAAGACCACTGCACATGACCTCTGCAGCCAATCACTGTCCTCAGTGGTGTACCTAAGGACAGTGATTGGCTGCAGCGGTCAAACGCCCTATCCCAGCATGTTACTGTACACGGTCAGGTCAGAGGTCAGGCTGTGACACACACAAGTAATATGGAAGGGTAATATGTCTAGCATACACATATGTTAATCTGGCTTTAAAGCTTGGCTCACAGTTTATTTCTTTGAAATCAATGGTAAATTGGTAAAAAAGAAAAACGATATAAAAAAATAAAGCATATTTTTTGTCTAGTATCTGTCATCCCCTGGCCTTAAAGGATATTTCCAGAATTTTAATTACTGATAGCCTATCCTCAGGATAGGTTATCAATATCTGATCGGTGGGATCCAACACCCTGCACCCAAGGCAATCAGTTGTTCTGAACTAAAGCTCCATCCAATGAGAGTAATGGGGTCAGTGCTGCAATAATCAGCTTCATCCCACTGCACAATGGATCTCTGTAGTTCTGGCGCCAGAGTACTTGGAAACAGCTGATCAGTGTAGGTGCACGGTTGTCGGACCCCTACTGATCAGATAGGCTATCAAAATTAAAATCCTGGAGTATCCCTTTATACTATACCTACCTATTAATCAAAATTCCAACTTATCTAATTCATTCACACTGGCAGAGAGATGAATGATAAAATTGTCTTTCTGCACCCACCACTAGAGGGAGCATAGAATTTCATGGGATCTGTATAGACCTGTCTTTACTAAGCTCCTCTAGTGGTGATTACAAGCATGTAACATTTTATCATTTAAGGGGGTTTTACAGGATTTATTGATAATCTATCCTTTAGGCTGGGGAAGGCTTGACTCTCAGGAGGCCCACTAATCAACTGTTGTCAGGAGCTGCTGTGCACTCTAACCAGCAAGTGAACACCAAAGCTTGATATATTAGCACTCATGGTTTGGTTACTGCAGAGCTGCTCCTATTTCACTTGAATGAGCCTTGTCTGGTTCCACTGCACAACAGCTCCTGAAAACAGCTGATTGCCTGGAGGTGCCAGGAGTGGGAGCCCCACTGATTTGACATGGATGGCTTATCCCGAGGAAACCCCATTTAACTGTGAAGGGGAAGCACAGATTATATTAATAAATTGATCACACATTTTGAATATTCCATTTCAGGTAAGAACTAGAATATCACGGAAACAGATTATGATTTGAAACGAATGATTAAAACGTGCAGTTTTACATCCATACAAACAACCTTCATTACTGTCAGGTATTTTTATGTTTTTTTTTAATGATTTTCCCGTGTTTTATATTGGTGACCTATCTTTAGGATATACGTCATCACATCAGATTGGTGGGGTCTGACACCTTGTACCCCCCGTCGATCAGCTGTGCTCTGTGCCTCCTCTTGGCTTACCAAGCACAGTGCCATCCAGTTAATAGCAGCTGTGTTTTGTTGTCTTTGAATAACATTGAGCTGGTCTAGGCCATAGGACCGATGAGCATGATGTCACTGGCCTAGGAAGAGGGCTGCAGCTCTCACCAGAAGCTCCGTGGTCCAGGGTGCACCACCAATTGAGGCCAGATGAGGCGATTGGCCTCAGGCAGCACAAGTTAGGAGCAGGGGGGGGGGCAGCCGAAGGGCCATGGTCTGAGGGAAGGGTTAGGTTAAGAAATTGGCATGGGGAGGGGTGGCGCTCTCTCAGGTTTCACCTCAGGCAGCAGAAAAGGCTAGGTGCACCCCTGCCACGGTCTCTTCGATCTGCGGGGCCGTGCCGGAGTTGGACCCCCATCGTTAGATGCAGGATATCAAAATCTCAGACAATCTCTTGAATGCAAAATATATCAGAAATTCCTAAAGCTATTGTGAAATAGGCCTAAGCTGTGCGTCTGCCTGTCCTTCTTCAGGATGGCATGTTTCCGCCAAATATTGAAAACTTTGCCATGATCCTCTAGTTCCCTGCAGGGAAGCGGCTAACTTTTGCAGAATAGTCTGTATAAAACTTCAGGGGACATTCTCATAGACAGACAAAAGCTGGGGAAGAACAACACAGATGTTAGAAGTGGAGGAAAAACAAAAGCAGTCAGTGTCCTGAAATCACAACAAGAGACGAACACGACCAGAAGACAAAAGTAACGGAGAGCTTACTTTCTCCAGTAAAAACAGTATCAGGATGTATACAGGCCATGGAGAGACATAGGAGCAGACCAGTGGAACATCTGATGTGGCGGGGATATGAAAGATCCTCATGAAACTACCCTCCCCGGCCTCCTTTGTAGGGATGCACTTGTAATGATCTCTTTCGCCTTTTCAATCAGAACCAATTCATGCTCGCCCTCAGCCTGCATGTCATAAATATACCCTACAGCTGACAAGGCCGGTGAGCCATGAATACTGATTACTCCTTCTCTGGAGGGGGCAGTAATTCACGTCTCTAGCTGGCTCACCGACTCTCACATCACACAAGCCGGCATTGTATGTCTACTTCATTCACTATTTTCCCGAGGGAATACAAGGTATTTTTGATTTTATAAATTGGTCTAAAATGATCCTATATCCTGGGCTGAGCTACAAGGGACTATAACTATAATGGTAACAGGAAAATAAAAAGAACTGAGAAGATCTGAGACAACACAGACATGATCTGCTGAAGAAATCTACAACAGGTTCAGCCAAATGTTTGGACAGATTATATCAGTGGTAATAAGCCAGAGCAACTGGACTTGTTTTTTCTTCTTCTTCTGACATTTCGCTAGTCATCCAACTGGATTTCTAAGGGTGCGGCCACACAGTCAGGTTTTTGCATGCAGTTTTGGAAGCCAAAAACAGGATTTAATTAAAAAAAAGGAGGACACATTATATCTGTCCTTTAGACTGTCTCTTCTTTTAGGATATGCCCACACAGACAGGTTTCTGCATGCAGTTTGGAGGCCAAAACTAGAAGTGAATTCAAAAAAAGAGGAGAATTCGTATCGATCCTTTATACTTCTCCTTTTATAATCCACTCCTGATTTTGGCTTCCAAAACCGCATCGGGAAACTGAGCGTGTGGCTGTACCTTTAAGGGGGTTGTCCCATGAAAAATATTGTATAGTTTTCAAACCAGCACCTGGATCTAATACTATTGTAATTGCATGTAATTCAAAACGTATTATAGTTACTCAATAAACTCTATCTGTATAGCTCCACCTGCTATTTGCACTTTTCCTAGTTCTGCGACCTGCTCACTGAGACAGATGTACATGCTCAGCTTCATCCTTCAGCTGCAGAACGGACAAGCCCCCCCGAGAAAAGATATGCACCCTGGGAAAGGACACGCTCCCTAAGAAATAACTCTAGCAGAACAATCAGAGCAATGAATCATGACATACCTGGATCGATGGAGATACAGGGCTGGTTCTAGGGTTCTTAGAAAGAGGATGTCATGTACTAGATTATGTATGATTTTTCATTTTTTTACATTATTCATAGGATAACCCCTTTAACCATTTCAAGACCAGGCCTAATTTTGCAAATCTGACAGTGGTCACTTCATGTGGTAATAACTTTGGAACGCTTTTACTTAATCCAAGCCATTCATAGATTGTTTTTCTTGTGACACATTGTACTTCATGGTTTAATGGTAAATTTGAGTCAATATGTTTTACCTTATTTATAAAAAAATCAAAATTTACTGAAAATTTTGGGGAAAAAATCACAATTTTTTAGATATGAATTTATCTGCTTTTAAAGTTGCCATAGGGATATCTAATAAAAATTGTTATTAATGAACATTCACCATATGTCCACTTTATGTTGCCATAATTTTGGAAATGGAATTTTTATTTTTTTAGGACGTTAGAAGGCTTTGAATTTTAGATGAAAATTTCCAATAGTTAATTTTAAAGGACCTTTACAGTTCTAAAGTGACTTTGAGGGCTTAAATAATAGAAACCTCCCATAAATGAACATATTTTAGAAACTACAGCCCCCAATTGTAATCAAAACTGATTTTTATAAAGTTTGTTATACCCTTTAGATTTCCCCGACAAGAATTAAAACTAGAAGGAAGGGTGGAAATTTAAAATAATATATATTTTTTTTTCGGCAGATTTTATATTTTTTAATTCATTTTTTCCCCATTAAGATAGCCAAGGGTAAACAGCAAAATCAAACCTTAATATTTATTTTCCTGATTCTGAAGTTTGCAAAAAACACCCCATATTGTGGTTGTAAACTTGCCTCTGTAGAACCGGCCGTAATTGATGAGCGAGATTGGTACAGAGCATTTGTGATGGCTTTGAACAGGCTTGTCAGAAGTGGATCAAAGCCTTGGAGACCAGGAAAAAAGGTCTTCAGGGTTAAAAGCTCCATGTTCTTTGGCTGTCAGGAGGCAGCTGAGTCATGGAGCTTCTATGTACAGGTGCTGCGACACAGGGGGGCAAAGCTGGTAAGGTACGTTTATAGTCAATGGGCAGACTTGAAGTGGTTGAGATTCGCTCATGACTTTGGCTGTCAAAACTGCATGGAGAAACCTGACTTTGTAGTCATACCCTAACTGAGATCCTAAGGGATGACTAGCGAACGTCGTCAGGGAAAAGAATATACAAGAAGTCCAGTGCTGTGACTTATTACTACTGATACCCAGTGACCTGGATAAATGAGAACCATCACAGTCATTTTGACAGATTTTTTTTTTTAACATTTTTAATAAGCTTGTTAAAATGTGTCTGTAGTACAGTCAAGCGTAACTAGGGGTTTGCTTTATGTATTCTGTCCTGTCCTGAGCTCTCTCTTTTCACATCCAAGCTAAATTCAGAATCTTCGGAATGCAAAACGGAAGCCTTTAAGAGGCATTTCGTTTCGAGCCGTCATAATAGAAGTCTATGGGCAAACATAACGGATCAATCTGTTATCCGTTATACAGGACGGGAAACAAAATTCTGACGACAGGAAACAAGACAAGTCCTGCATAATGGAAACCAGACGGATCCGTTATGCTTGGCCATAGACTTCTATTATGATGGATCAAAACGGAAGGCCTCTTGAAGGCTTCCGTTTTGCATTACGCCCAGGGAATTTCATTATATTCCGTTACAAATGGAACCTATGACGGAATACCTTAACACAAGTGCGAACCCGCCCGAAGTTGTTAAAAAGGCGCACTACAGATCAGATAGATACAACTTCTATTCAAAAAATAAAAAAATGTGACGCATGTCGGCCTTTAAGAAGTCGCACGCTCAAAGTCAGTTTAGCACATATGCATTTTTGCAAATACAATTAAAATCTCGCATTTTAACACTTCAGCTTAAAAAAAAGTCTTCCTTTTTTTAATAAATGACGGATTATTAGCCTACAATTGCAAAAGACACATTTTAAAATAGCATGCGCCTTTTGATAAATGAGGTGAAACAAATCACCACTTTTTGTAAGGATTTTTCAGGCGCAAAATACGCCATTATTGATAATGTCCCCCGGTGTGTCTAACTGCAAGGAACAGCACATCTCATTGAGAACCTGGTCCTCTATAGGACGCTACAGCCTTTCCTTCCTTCACTAACCTCTTGATTGCACTGGCATTGGATGAGGTTACATACAATTAATTATGGAGTCTTGGAAGATGCAGACCGTACTCGCTGATGCCAGTACAGCCCCCACAGAGAGCGTTGTGTGTTTACCCCCCCCCCCCCTATGGCATTAATGAAGAAGGCCTTGGTGATTGTAGTAGGAGAGTGTGCAGGGACACGTGTGTGTCATGGGAGACATGCAGCGTGTTTGCTATGCCTGAGTGCTGTGTATACAGAGGTGTGCTGTCATCTGTTAATAACCTTGTCAGTGAGTCATCGCTCGCCATACTGGACATCTGCTTACTTTACGCCTCATCCCTCCTCCAGACGCCTTTCTCACCCATAGGACTGCCACAAGGCCCACTATTACTAATGATGATTTTTGCCCTGAGCTTGGCAGATATTTTCTATTATATATCTATGAAAGTCAACCAAAATAATACGATGGCCTCAGCGCCCTCCGTGCAATGTCATACCAGGGCAGGAAGATATCTAGTGCGGGATAATTAGGCCAGGAAACACGCACCAGCAGAGGCAGAACATGAAGCCCCTGGGCTCCAATGCAAATTCTTCACTAGCCACATCACCACTGACCATGTGTGTCCTATAGCTTTGGGCTCCTCATACATTAAGGGCTCTCACGCTGCCTTGAAACACAGCAAATCCTGTATTAAATTTCACTGCACAAATATTTTCTACACACCAACGTTGGTTGTTTGGCAGGGACAAACTGGGAACTTAAAGGGGTTCTGCAGTTTTTAAAAACTGATTGATCTATCCTCTGGATAGATCATCAGCAATCTGATCGCCTGATCAGCTGTTTGAGAAGGCAGCTGCGCTGCAGGAGTGCCGCGGCCTTCTCTGTGTTTACCGCAGGCCCAGTGACGTCACGACTAGTATCACTGGCCTGGGCGGGGCTAAAGCTCTGTTCACATGAATGGAGCTTAGCCGCGCCCAGGCCAGTGATAGTAGTCGGGATGTCACTGGGCCTGCGGTAAACACAGAGAAGGCCACGGTGCTCCTGCAGCGCCGCTGCCTTCTCGAACAGCCGATCAGATGCTGATGATCTATCCAGAGGATAGATCATCAGTTTTTAAAAACTGTAGAAAACCCTTTAAAGTGGCCCTAGAAAAAAAAACTAAAAGTGGCCCCATGTTGTAGGGGGTCCAAATTGACAGAAGGCGGGGGCAACACAAGTAGGCAGGGCAGCAATACCATAGCGCAAGATACTGTCCCATCAGAACCATATACCATAGAGCAAGCACAATATACTATCCTTCTTGTTGTGGCCATTTTTAGATGCCATTTTCTGTCCTCCTCCAGTTGTCTCTGATATGGCAGCAAGAGGCTTAGGAGGTGAGATGTGGCCACAGCAGTTGAATTTTATGTGCGGTCTTGGTGGGGTACATGAGTTTCTGATTCTCACAGGGTTAATTACCACATTATGTACCTGGCCAGTTGGCAGAGAGGAGGGCTTGGGTGGCCCCCTTGGGCATCGGCCCACCAGAAAATTTCCCTGTAAGGTCTATGGCCAATCTGCCTCTGTGTTTGGATGAAACTGGTGCAAAAATTAGCAAGTGCAATGAGTGATTATTTGTGATGATCATTTGTGCTCTTTTTGGAGCTTTTAAAATAATTGCCAAGCCAAGAGGCAGTACTGTAACGCAAAGGATTCGGCTTTTTTTTTAATCTACACAAACACATAGTTAATGGATTGAAAAAAGACACGTTCAATGGGTTCAAACTATTTCCCATTTCTGAGCGATGGGAACATTTTTTCATTAACCTAATAATAATAATCTAAAATCTAATCAATATCCAGATGGGTTAATTGGATGGAGCAGATTCATATTCATGCCTTGTCAATAGGACACCTGGAATTATAGATCATGGATAGTCCAGAGTGTGGTAGGAATTGCAGTTTTATAACATTTGAAGGCCGGGAGATATCCAAGTTGTCGGCATGACGGCTCACAATTAGATTGTTAAACCGGTCACACGAGCAGGTCACCACTGTGGCCTGTGATTGGCTGTAGTGGTCATGTGTACCTCTGCTGATGAATGTTGATTTCACTGTGCAGGGGCGGATTGGGAACTTAAAGTGGCCCTGGAAAAAAATACTAAAAGTGGCCCAATTTTGTAGTCGGGTCCAAATTGATGGAAGGCAGGGCCAGGAATACCATATTGTGGCACATTATACAACCACAACAGAGCCAAATACCACAGTCCATCACAAAATACTGCCAGCAGCATCAAATACAACCCCTAAAAACCTCCACTGGCCGGCCATGAGGAGGGCTCAGGCGGCTCCCTGAGCATCAGCCCACTGGGTAATTTCCCTGTAAGGTCTATGGCCAATCGGCCCCTGTCACTGTAGTAAGGAGAGGAAGAGCCAGCCTGGGAGAATCAGACACCAAACCCAGCAGCGTGGTTCAGGTAAATATGATCTCCACCAAGAGTTGGACAATCTGGGAGGTCTGTCTTACTCTTGGATAACCCCTTTAACCCTACCTATGATATTCACTCATGGCTGCATGTGTCACCAAAATCATCATCTAACCACAAGTGAACACTAAAAATGTAAGGCTTTCACACGTCAGTGAATCACGGATGTGTGCTGTCCATGTTCTCCACGTACCTATTTATTTTTATCAATTTATTTACACATCAGAGATTTTACACTGAACATGGGTCAGTGGAAAAACGCACGGAGACATATACTACTTTGGTCCGAGATGCAAATCAAGCATGCCCGTTGAAGTCTATGAGGTCCATGAAAACCACTGATAAAACACAGATGACAGCCATATTCTGTCAGTGGTTTTTCACGGGCCATTGCTAGGAGATGCCCTGGAAACTAATTTTCAGCCTAGCAGTGTCTGCGGAATACGGATGACACATGGAGTTTGCAGACACACGGATCAAAGACAGATTCTTCACGGTCATCTTCACGGATGAGCCACTGACCATCTTGTCACAGATGTCATCATGGACACGGATGTGTGAAAGAGGCCTAAGTGTGCCGTCACATGTGGCAGATTTTTGTGCAGAAATTTCTGCGACTGAAAATCAGTTCCATTCATCTAGGTTTTTTTGGCAGCACATGGGTTTCTGCAAGCCCCGTTCAGATGAATGGAACTGATTTTCATTTGCAGAAAATTTCTGCAGCAAAATCTGCCATGTGCCAGGGCCTCCTAATCCACTGATACAATAGCTGATGAGCTCCAGTCTCTTTGACAGCCATGTTAAAAACAAGATCCATACATTTTTTATGCCAAGAGGGAGACTTTACATCACTTTAAGCTTAATGGTAAGAATAAAAAAGCAGTGATTGTGGTGCAGTGAGATGCAGCTAGAAAGTCCTAACGTCAGTGCCCTGGTAAGCGGGCTTCTCAGAGATTGGACCTGC